>PVLC010017372.1:0-33874 GCA_004027655.1 Graphiurus murinus
TCTTGATAGTTGCCATTCTGATTGGAGTTAGGTGAAATCTCAAGGTAGTTTTGATTTGCATCTCTCTGATTGCTAATGATGTGGAACATTTCCTCATACATTTATTGGACATTTGTATTTCTTCTTTTGTGAAGTGTCTATTTAGATCCTTTTCCCATTTTTTGATTGTGTTATTTGTTTTCTTAGCTGTGAGTTTCTTAAGTTCTCTGTATATCCTACATATGAGTCCTCTGTCAGATGAGTAGCTGGCAAAGATTTTCTCCCACTCTGTGGGTTCTCTGTTGAGGTTCTTGATAGTTTCCTTTGCTGCACAGAAGCTCTTTAGTTTATTGTAATCCCACATATTGATCTTCCTTTGAGCTGCTTGTGCTTTTGAGGTCCTGTTGAGAAAGTTTTGACCTGTGCCTATGTGTTGAAGTGTTGGGTCTATGCCCTCTTCAAGTAGCTGCAAGGTCTCTGGTCTGACTTCCAGGTCTCTGATCCACCTGGAATTGACTCTTGTGCAGGGTGAGAAAGTGGGGTTTATTTCCATTTTCTTGCATATGGTTAACCAGTTTTGCCAACACCATTTGTTAAAGAGGCTATTTTTTTTTCCAGTGTATGTTTTTGGCTCCTTTGTAAAAAATCAGTTGACTGTAAGCACGTGGGTCTGTTTCTGGATCTTCTATTCTGCTCCATTGGTCTGTGTGTCTGTTTTTGTGCCAATACCATGCTGTTTTTATTACTGTGGCTTTGTAGTAGAGTTTAAAGTCAGGTATTGTGATACCTCCTGCATGGTTCTTGTTACTAAGAACTACTTTGGCTATCCTAGGCTTTTTGTTGTTCCAAATGAATTTAAGGACTGATTTTTCTATGTCCGTGAGGAGTGACCTTGGTAATTTCATGGGTATTGCATTGAATTTGTAGATTACTTTTGGGAGGATGGCCATTTTGATGATATTTATTCTGCCTATCCAAGAGCATGGTAGAGTTTTCCATTTTCTAAGGTCTTCATCAATTTCTTTCTTCAGCTTTTTGTAATTTTCCTTATAGAGATCTTTTACCTCTTTGGTTAGGTTTATCCCTAAGTATTTTATTTTTCGGGATGCTATTGTGAGTGGAATTGTTTTCCGGATTTCTTTTTCAGTGGTTTTATGGTTGGTGTAGAGGAAAGCTTCCGATTTTTTAAGATTGATTTTGTATCCAGACACTTTGTCGAATTTGTTGATCAGTTCTATAAGTTTTTTGGCTGACTTTGTTGGATCTTCTAGGTATAATATCATGTCATCTGCAAAGAGGATAGTTTTAGTTCTTCTTTCCAGTCTGGGAAACTTTCGAAACCCTGGTCTCAAAAGAAAAAAAGAAAAAAGAACAAGAAAAGAGCAAGGGTATAACTCAGTGGTAGAGCATTTACCTAGCCATGTTCAAGACCCTGGGTTCAAGCCCCAGTATTGCAAAATAGAAAATAAACAAATAAAGTAGTAAGATTGAGCTCATTAAAAATAATTCTACCCTTAGTTATTTAGCCAAGAGAAATAAATACATGTGTTCACAAAAAGACTTATACTTAAATAGTCACAGGAATTTATTCATAATAGTCCACGCTGTAAACAACTCAAATTCTATCAATAGAAGAATAAACAATTTGTGCTATATGTATACAATGGACTATGCTTAACAATTAAAAAACAAACAAACAAACAAACAAAAAAACACTAGCAAAGACCTGCAGCAACTTAAACTTTTTTTTTTTTGTGGTACTGGAGATTGAACCCAGGACATTCTATCTCCGAGGTATACCCCCAGTCCTTTTTATTTTATTATTTGGAAACAGAGTCTCACTAAGTTGCTTAAGGCCTCATTAAATTGCTGGGGCTGGCTTTGAATCTGCGATCCTCCAGTCTCAGTCTCCCAAGTACTGGGATTACAAGTGTGAGCTACCATGCCCAGCCAACTTAAATATCTAAAACATTATATTGAACACAAGAAGTCAGATACAGAAGAGTTCTCCCATTTGCATAAAGTTCCATTTGTGATTCCATTGGCATAAAGTTCAAGGGCAAGCAAAGGCATCTGTAGTAATAGAAATTAGAACAACCATTCAGGTGTGGTGATGCATGCTTGTAATTCCAGTACTTGGGAGACTGAGACAGGAGAATTACAGATTCAAAGCCAGCCCTGGCAACTTAGTAAGGCTCTCAGCAACCTAGTGAGAACCTGTTTCCAAATAAATAAAATCAGGCTGAGGGTGTAGCTTGGAGGTAGAATGCCTCTGGGTTCTACCCATCCAGAAAGAAGAGAAGAGGAGAGGAGAGGAGAGAGAGAAGAAAAGAGAAGAGAAGAGAAGAGAAGAGAAGAGAAGAGAAGAGAAGAGAAGAGAAGGGAAGAGGAATTAGAACAACCATTGCCCCTGGATGTGTGATGTGTGGGAGATGGGGTGGGCTCTGGTTTGAAAGGGCACAGTGAACTTCTGAAGGTGATAAAAATACTCTGGTTACAAAACTGTGTACATTTGTCCAAACTTATTAAACCATACACTAAAGATCTGTGCATTTTATTGCATATGAAATTCATCTTAATTAAAAAACAGTAAAATTCTATGCTTTTGCAACTTGGCTACTCAAAAGAGACGCTTACAAAAATCATGTCTAATGAGTCATTTTGTTTTCTTTCTAGCTTCTTTCACATCTTCTAGCTCATTCTCAAAGCTTACGTATGTTAATAACACAAGTGCTTACCACACATGCCTCCCTCTGGGTCTATAGACTCTTAATTTACATGTGGTTTTATGATCCCACATATCTCATTCCCAAGCCTACATCAGATTAGAAATAGCTAAAGAGTACACAGACAGGCCCACTGGTAAGAGTGAGTAGGCGGATACCCCAACAGCTAAGGAGAAAAAGAAACACTCAAAGTATGACCTAAGAATTCAAAAGAGTGTGGGCCAGGAATAATGGAGCCTAAGTCAGATGCTGCTGTATGTTTTCTTAGCCATAGGGCATCACATTTTGTAATAGGGTTCATCGAGAAATTTTAAATTTTATGAAGTATCTCTGTTTCAAGTGCAAGGAAGGGTAGATACATGGAAGTTCTATAGAAAATACTTTAAATAATATTTTTGTAGAGGTAGAATAACCCTGGTTCAATCCCCAGTACTCTCCCCCGCCTTATACACACATACACAGTTTTGTTTGGGTGCTCAAAGGGATAAAAATTCAGAAATTCAGATAAACCCAGGCAGGGATTAAAGCCACTCTATGGTAGAATCTAGGACTGGTGGTAAAAGAGTTACCTTGGAGCCAGTGACTAACATTAAACAACTAAATGGAACTCCAGGCAACTAAAACAGGTCATGTGATCCCAAGAAGTATTGACTTAGCACCATGACTACCAACATGCCATTTTCCTAGTGTAGCCATGATACTGAGGGATGCAGAAAGCATGTGCTTCCCTTGGGCCACATGGTTGTGAGCACTCCATAGGGTCAGGCCATAAAAAGGTCTTGCTAGTTTTCTGGAGGCAAACCACTCTAAATAGGCTCCCAGAGAGGGTTCAGGGTGATTTCTACTCTACAGAGATTTTTTTTTTCCCGGTACTGGGGATTGAACTCAGGGGTGTTCTACCTCCAAGACACCCCAGTCCTATTCTTTATTCTTCATTTTGAAACAGGGTCTCACTAAGTTGCAGAATGTTTCACTAAGTAGCTGAGGCTGACCGTGAACCTGCGATCCTCCTATCTCAGCCTCCCAAGTACAGGGATTACAAGCATGCACCACATGCCCAGCTCTACAGAGATATGATTGCAGAAATTTTCCAGTAAACTTAAATCAAAACTTTCTATAACACTTAAAAACTATACCAGGTATGGCAAAGTATCAAAAACACTTGGTTGCTGCATTGAAAGAGAATCCTTGTGAGTAGAACTTTTTAACATGAGAGAATAAAGTGGAATAATAAAAAGAATGGATGAAGCTTGATAGTCTGAGACCAAAGGAAAGCTGGGGGATCATAATGAAAAGGGAGAACCCTCCTAGTAGCATGCCCTTGAACTCAGACTTTTTCTTGAATTAGATGTCTTGTTTCTTCAAGATTGAAGGGCCCAAAGAAGAAGCAGAAGAGAGAGGCAGATACTGTTGGAAGGAGGGAGGCTGGAATGTCCGTGGTGGTCAGGAGAAATGAGTGTGTGGGTGTGTGGGAGTGTATCCAGGGAAATGATCACTGCCAAGCTGATTTGTTTTTTAACTGCCAGAGCATTCCTGGGATATTCTCCTTAGTTGCTAGAACTAGAGAGGTGGCGAGTTTCAACAATACAAATATCACCATTAAAAGAAATCTATTTTAAATTCAAAATTCAAATAAAATAATGATCTCTCTTAATTCTACTACTCCTTAACAGGTAATATTATACTTTTCTCTTCTAGTTTAAAAATCCCCCCTTTTAGCTATATTCTTGGCTGAGTTAGTTTCTTCTTGGCATAATAGTGGTTAGAGCAGCCCTTCACATGCTGGGAACGTTTTCCTAGGCCTGTATCATTCTACCTTAAATTGGCAAGTTGAATTTCCAAGACGAATGTCCTCAAGGTCAATTTCATGACTGTTTTCAAGAGTCCTCCTTTCAGCAACTGCTGATCAACAGTCACTGGCTTTCCTTAAGTAAAGCGAAAGAAACCCTGTAGCTACAAATGCTACTCCATGGATCTCCAGGCATCCTAACTCATTATTTAGCAAAGAAACAGGCCCAGAAAGCTCACAGAGTTCATAAATGCTAGAAGAGAAACTTGAAGCTTTAAAGATAAAACCTTTTTTTTTTTTTTTTTTTTTTTTTTTTAGTATTGGGGATTGAATCCAAAGGCATTCTACATCCAAGCTAAACCCTGCCCCCCGCCCCTTTTATATTTTGTTTTGAAACAGGGACTTGCTAGGTTGCTGAGGCTGGTTCTCAAATCTGTGATCCTCCTGTCTCAGCCTCCCAAGTACTGGGATTATAAGCGTGTGTCACCAAGCCTGGCCTAAGATAAAACTTTCAACTTTAAATAACATTAAACTTATAAAAAGTTGGAAAATAGTAGAGTTCATGACTACCCTTTACCCAGTTTTCCCTAATGTCATCATCACAGTTCAATTATCAAAAACAGAAAATTAAGCTGGGCGTGGTGGCATACATCTGTAATTCCAGTTCTTGGGAGGCTGAGACAGCAGGACTGCAGGCTCAAGAACAGCCTCAGCAAATTGACCCTGTTTTAAAACAAATTATTAAAACAAAAAGAGCTGGGGGTGGGGGTAGGGTGTATCTCAGAAATAGAATTGCCCTGAGTTTAATCCCCAATACTACAAAAAAATTTTTTTAAACCAGAAAATTAATATTGATACAATACTATCAAACTACAGACCTTATTTGGATTTTATGAGTGTTCCCCCTCATGTCTTTTTTTCTATTCTTGAAGATCTGGATCCAATCAAAATCCTGTATTGTTCTTAGGTATTACGAGTCCCCAATCATCTCTAACCGAGGAGAATTCCTCAGTCTTTGCCTCTTATGACTGCCACTTTTGAAGAAGATTGGTCAGGTAGTTTGCAGAATGTTCCTCAGTTGAGGGTGTCTAATGTTTTCTCATGATTAGATTGAAGTTATGGAGTTTTTTAAGAATAGCACAGAGCTGATGCACCCTTCTCAGTGTGTCACATCAGAGCACATGTGGTTGATGTCCTATCACTGGAGATATCAACCTTGATCATTTGGCTGTCAGATTTCTTCACTGAAAACTCAGTACTTTTCTGTTTATAATGGATAATTATCTTGAAGAAGACACATTGAGACTATGCTAATATTATGTTTCTTCGTAAACTTTCACTCGCAAATTTTAGTATCTATCACAATTATTTTTGTGACATCTACCAAATAGTGAATTTGCATTTCCCTCACTTTTCCTAAGTTTATTAATAATAATTCACCAATAAATAATAGCTATCTCTTCTTCCCCATTTATTCATGTATTTGCTCATTCAATGATTTATATGGGTGCAAAAATATTTATTTTATCTACTGGATTATGATCCAATACCATCATTACTTATTTTGTTGGAATTGTGCCAACTTTGGCTACTGGGAACTCTTTTAGGCTGACCCTTGCATCCTCTTGACATGCTCCCTCACTGTGAGGTTCTTGTTGTTTTGAGTCCTTATTTTCTGATACCACATGGTTTTTAGGTTCAATTAAATTTTCCCTGCCCCAGGTCTAGAATCAATCATTTCTCTGAGAAACCCTATGGACTGAGGTCTTTTGATATAAGCCTCTTATATTCCTTCCACTAGCTCATGTTTGATTTTAAACAGTCTTCACTTGAACCCTTTACAGATTTTCTCAGAAATATACCATGAAGGTTGATGGAATTTGTCCTTGAGTTTGGCATTTGTTCTAACCATCAAACATGGCCTGGCAGTTACCCCAGTGCTCCTCAGTCCACTCTGTACCACTCACTGAGAGGATCTGGGCATGAGGTAGCAGGAAGATCAGAAGATATGGAAGTGGATTTTAGTGTCTGTAAGGGTATAGATACAGACAGAGATGATGTGGATCTAGAGGAGGATATGGGTAGGAAGGCTGGGAGAATCTTTGCATGGGACTCAAATGTACACATTCCAATCGTTTGCATTTCACCATTGCACGCCCCCCCTCCACGTTCCAAAAGCAAGTCAGAATTTTTGAAGTTAATTTTTTTCTGACATTTCAACTTCTCTTCTCTCAAGTTGCCTCCAGCAGCTGTCTGGACTGATTTATGGGGTTGTGGCAAGCCTGCTTCTCACTGAGTCTCACTGGGGATGTATTATACTCCCTGTGTTAGGGGTGGATAAAACTAAACATATTGATGTTAAATGAAAACAGAGCTAAGTTCACAGTGGAAATCAAAAGGGAGACTGGAAACAAAAACTTTAAATTCCATATTTCTAATCTTTTTGAAAAATAGGAATTAATATAAAACAATAGAAAACTATTCCAAACTAATAGGATTTTAAAAAGCAATAGAAATAGAAAACTATTCCAAACAGATGAGTATGTCTCATGATTTAAAACCTGCAGTGAAGTTCATATTCCATTCCAGAATTTAAGAACATGCAAAGGTAACAATTGCATAGTTTCCTGGGGTCCATTATGAGAAAATATTGTTTTTTATTCTATGAATAGTGATTTCACATTTTTATTTATAATTCCTACAAATGGTGCTAAATTTATGTACTTTTCCCTGTGTGTGCGTATATATGTGTGTTATATGTGTATACTTGAGAGAGAGAGAAAGAAAAGAAGAAAAAGAAGAAGGAGGAGAAGGAGGAGGAGGAGGAGGAAGAGGAGGAGGAGAAGGAGAAAGAGATATGACATACTAGTTTCTTACTTTTACAGGAAATTTAATACATGCCAGCACAAATCTAGACTGAAACTGACTCATTGGCAGGAAGAACAAGTTCATTTGCCAGAGTAAACAGAAAACGTGGTGAGATTTCTTCTTCTAAGAAGAAGGAAAGAATGGGAAGGTTGTTTTCAATTTAAGATATAAGCAGAGTTGCCTTATTAAAATGATTTTTGGGCTGGGGATTAACTGGTAGGAGTGCTTGTCGTGTATGTTCAAGGGCCTGGGTTTGATCCCCAGTACACTGAAAAAAATGTTTCAATTTCCCTTGGTTATGCTGACTATTTACCCTGACCTCCACATTATTTGTTTCAGACTCTCTAGAAAAGTTCCTCCTCCCCTCTGATCCCCATAGTCACTCATCCATTAAGTCACCCATTCCACCTCCTCTGTGTGTGTCTCCTTTCTGTCCCACAGGTTTTCACTCAGTTCAGGCCCTTACCAAGCTTCATCTAGACTCTTGCCTAAGTCATTCCCATCCTTGAATAAGTAATTCCTGTCCCTGAATTACCCTTAAAAACTCATCCCAAGCATCTCCTCCTACTTAGTAAGAGCAAGCGTTTCTTTCTTGATGCTACCACTGGACCTTTTGTTGGCCTATTCTATAGCTCTGCCCCAGATGTATTCTCACTCACAGTTGCTGTCCTTTTCTCCCCTAACTGACGGAGGCTGAGAGCTCCTTGAGGAGTAGAATCGTGTCCTCCTTATTTTTGTATTCTCAATGCCTAACAGTGTTGAGCATGCTAGATGTTTCATAAATGCTTGGTCAATGAGTGAAAAACAATGGGCCAGACGTTGTCCCAGCTACTTGAGAGACTAAGTTCAAGGCCAGCCTCAGCAACATATGGAGACCTTCATCTTAAGAGAGAGAGAAAGATAAAAAGAGGGAAATAATGGACAAATGAGTGGGAGAATAAATGAAGGTGTCTACTCACACAGTTCACCAATGAAATATTAACTCATAAACTACTTGTTTTTAATTTCCAGCAAACATTCCTCCCTGGAGCTAACAATTTATTGAGTAGAAGATAATTTCCTTTGAGATGATATCTTATAAGCTGTACTTTCTTTTCTACAAACAATTACTTTCTCAAAATATCAAGTTATTTTTCCCTTTTGAGAGCATTTTTAATAATTATGCCTTATAGCTCCATCTAGTGAAGAAAGTTGATAGTACATCAATTATGATAACTCTGCATAAAAGAAACACAGTTGTGAAAAGTAATTTATACAAAGTTGGGGCTGGGGGGTGTAACTCAAGTGGTAGTGCTTTCCTAGCATGCACAAGGCCCTGGGTTCAAACCCTGACACCGAAAAACAAAACAAATAACAAGAAAGGGGAAGAAAATTAACCTTTCTGTAAAGTTAAAAAATTTTCAGACTTCAAGTTCTTTCTTGTCATAATCTATTTCTAAATATCTAGACAGTGTCATGCCCCTGGAAAACATATGGGTATATGAAGAATGTATAATTATCTTGTCTTTCACTACTGTTTGTTTGTTTATCGTGGCAGTGGGGATTGAATCCAGGGAAACTCTACCTCTGAGCTATACCCTGAGCTCTATTTTATTTTTTATTTTGAAAAAAGGTTTCACTAAACTGCAGAAGGCTTCACTAAATTGCTGTGGCTGGCCAGCAATCTGCGATTCTCCTGTCTTAGCCTACCACGTACTGGGATTACAGACATGCACCACCACACTTGGCTGTCTTTCGCCACTTAAAAATCAAAGAGCCATTGATGTTTATCAACACAGTGTATTGTGTTTGTCAACACAGAGTATTAAGATAGTTTATATAGTAACCCTTATGTAAACCATGCAAAAAATCCTAGCAATTTAGCAAATATTTATTGAGTGGTTTTGAATGATCAAGATGTGATTCAATGTATATTTTAGCATACCTATTTTTCTAAAACTTAAAAATAAAAATATCAAAATAATATATTTGTAGGTGTATCTGTATTTACATCTCTCTCTATGCATGTACTTTTGACTTAATATGGGGCATACATAAAACTTTCATAGTATGCATGAGGCAGATATTGATATACAACACATTAAGATTTACGACTGGCTTTCTGTGGGTTGGATGTAGAACACATATTGTATTACCACATTGTTGAATGTTGTAATATATTTTAATATTCACTATTTTGAATGAACAGTAGTGTCAGTACCTGGACTATTTTTAAAATAGTGTGATAACTCTAGTCATACCATTCAATATGTGTGCTTTTTTTTTCTTTTTTTTGTGGTACTGGGGATTGCACAAAGGGGCATTCTACCTCCGAGTTACACCCCCAGCCCTATTTTTTATTCTTTATTTTGAAACAGGGTCTCACTAAGTTGCAGAGTGCCTCACTAGGTAGCTGAGGCTGGCCTCGAACCCAGATCCTCCTGTCTCAGCCTCCCAAATGCTGGAATTACAAGCGTGCGCCACCACGCAATATGTGTGCTTTTAAAAATAAGTAATCACAAGCTAGGCATGGTAGCACACACTTGTAATCCCAGTACTTGGAAGGCTGAGACTGGAGGATTCAGGTTCGCGGCCAGCCTCAGCTACTTAGTGAGGCACTCCGCAACTTAGTGAGACCCTGTTTCCAAATAAAGAATTAAAAATAGGACTGGGGATGTAGCTTGGAGGTAGAATGCCCAAGGTTTCAATACCCAGTAACACACACACACACACACACACACACACACACACACACACATAAATAAATAAAAATAAATAGCCATAATTGAGTTGATATAGCCCGTGTACTTCAAGAGATCTAGCCTTTACTTCCAGTCGTCTGTTAGGTCAATTCTGTATACTAGATGATGTTAATAAAAACTACATGTGCTTGAAAGAATTTCCAACCAAATTTAGTCTTGTCTCTCATGTCGATTGGATTATTTCCAAATTCTAAAATTATTCCATCTATAATGGCTCTAGGGGATGAAGAAGTTGCCTTAATAAGTTACTGTGTTGCTCACTTAAGATGTAAAAATTGTAAAAAACAAACATAGGCTGTCTGGATCTGACCTTGGGTTGTTTATCATCACACTATGCTGCCTCTCTAGGCAATCTACAGGCAAATAAAGTTCATGGGACAAGTTTTCTGAACACAGAATCAATGCACCCCCTCACACACACACAAAATGGTTTCATTCTTGTATACAAGCAAGAACCACCCAGAAAATGTAATTTCAAAGATATGTTATGTAAAATAGCCACCCAATCTTTATATAATCCTAAAGATGCCAATTGCTCCAAAATTAATCCATAAATTTGATGCAATCCCAATAAAAATTTCAAGACGATTTTGTTTTTATAGTGCTGGACAAGCTGAATCAGAACTATGGGGAAGACAATAAATTTGAAAACAAAATCCTAAAATGGGCGACCTGCTCTACCACAGGCAAACAATTATTATAAAGTTAAGCTAAATGATGTGGTATTGGTGCAGAGAGACATGTACAAACCTGGAAAATGGAACAGAGAACCTAGAATGTACCTAATTCATATATGAAAATACAGACATAGCACAGAATTCTTTGGTGAAAGATGAAAGTATTTAATAAAGGGTATTAGAATTTTAAATTATCCATATTGTAATATAATAAAAAAATAGATATTTGATTTTTGTCCCTGGTTCCTGACACATTTCCTAAATCCTTGGAATCTCTGGAGTGACAAGGTCAAGTTACTCACTAATGGCCACTGGTAGTGGTTAACAGTGAGAACCAAACCTACTACAGGCTAAGGGCAGGGGTCCAGGCAAGGGGACTTTTCTTTTAGACCTGCCATCTAGAACTTTTACTGTCATTGAAAATCAGGGCTTAAATGAGCCTGTCATTTGTTTTGGGGTACCAGACAGATTTGGGTTGTACTGGGGAGGCCAAGTAGCAGTTCAGGGACATGTGACCACTGTCTCCAAGACAAGATTCAAAATCTGTTCTCTCTGTTGGAGACTGGGATGGGCAGATCACCATGAAAATTTAGGGAGGAGCCATGACAATATTTCTATGTGAGAGAAGTGTGAGCTTGCAATAACTGGAGGGATAATTTCCCCTCTACAGGGATTCCTGCTCTACTTAGTTGTTGTAAGAGTGAAGTGCTCAGGCTCTAATCAGTCTTGTCACATTACAAATGTGTGTTCAAGACCCTATTTGCTAATTGACCTATTTTTGTAAACCAGATAAAATTAGTAGGCTTATACATACAGCATACATTGTGAAAATCCAAAGAATGATGTTCCAAGAAATAAGGTTTTGGAAGTAAATAAGTACTTAGTAATTTTGATACATGATTCCATGGGGTGCTATTTTCTGTTATTTCTTGTTTAAATATTTGTTATAGGCTACAGATTTTTTGTTTGGCTTTTGAGATGAGGGGGGAAGGCCTTGCTATATGACCCAGGCTGGCTTCAAACTCTGGGGCTCAAGCTACCCTTCTGCCTCAGTCTCATGAGTAGCTAGGACTTTAAGTGTATGCCACCATGAATGGCTCTAGGCCAGGTTTTTTTTTTTTTAATCTTATTAAGCTTAGCATTTCATATTTTATTAAGATATATAAAGTCTTATAAAAGTACAAAGTAACTTATGATTCAGGGTTTCCTGAGAATTCAGATTTCTCATTCCTGAGTCCTAGAACTTTTTGTGTGTGAATTTGGAAACTCTGGGGATGATTACAATGAACTGAAGACCAATGCCTCATTCCTGTTTTGTTTTAAGGGCAGATATACCATGCTAAAGAGAGAAAAGTGTCCCCAGTAATGACTCATAAAAGATGTTTTCCCACCTCCATCAATGGGGGCATAGAGTGAGATTTGATTTAGAAAAAATGTGATGTTTCCTATACCTCAGTGTTGTGAATCAAAAATTCATGTTTTAAAATTTACTATCCATTTAATCTTATAACTCCATACATTATTCATTTCCTTTGGCAGAAAGAGAAACAGCACAAAGAAGATAATATGCATTTAGGTAGGTAGCTCAGAAGCAGGAGCCAAGAATGGAAGACCTCCTAGAATTGTGAGGAGTAATCTGGATATATGTGATAGAGAATACCATCCAACCGGCCTAAAAAAAAAAAGGAAATATATTGATCCAGATCTCTGAGAAGTCTGGATAGCTTTAGGCAGCAGCATTGATACAGGGCTTAATTACATCATCAGGACTTTGTATTTCTCCAGTTCTTGGCTCTGTCTTCTGGCTGGCTTCTTTCTTAGACTTCATATGATGGCAGGATGGCTGTCAGCAAGTTTTCCCAGGTTCAAATACAGTTGAAAATGTAGTGCCTGGCTTGCAAAAGTCTCATTGTGCCTTACTAGCTCCAGCTGAGTCACATGCCCATCTCTTAGCCAATCACTAAGGCTAGAGAAATGGAATGCTCCTTTTGCCAGGCCTGAGTCGTATGGGAGTCCCTGAAGTATGAGTGTAGCGGGGGGAAAACTGTCTATGATATTTGGCCAGGCATGGTGGTACATGCCTGTAAGTCCAGTACTTAGGAGGCTGAGACAGGAGGATCACAGGTTCTAGGCCAGCTTCAGCAACTCAGTGATGCCCTCTGCAACTTAGTGAGACCCTGTTTCAAAATAAAGAATAAAATGGGGCTGAATGTATAGCTCAGAGGTAAAATGCCCCTGGGTTCAATCCCCAGTAACACACACACACACACACACATACACACACGCACTCTGCAGAGGTCTGGGGTGTGTGTGGGGAATGTGTCCCAAGTTAAGGATCGTGAAGATAAATAAAATTTCTCGAATATCCCAACATCTACTAGACTGAACCATCCAAGAACCCAGACTCTCAACAGAACTTCTTATCTCAGAAATCTTTATTTTTATTCCTACCCAGCTATACATACCTATAGTCCTTATTACCTGGAAGAGCTCTGCCTTCTAAACAATAGTATGATATCTCACCCTTTGATCTCAACCTCTAGTCTTTCTAGCCTACATGCTTGAATGCCAACTCTTCAGCCTCTCAGTCTTCCCACTTACTCCCTGACCATGAGCCTTGTCTTCATTTTCTCCCTCCCTGTGCAAGATTGCACAATCTGTCACTTAACTGACATTTCTTTTTTTAAACTGACTTTTTTTTGGGGGGGGGAGTGGAGATTGAACCCAGGGGAATTCTATCTGTGAGCTAGACCCCCAACACTGTTTTATTTTGAAACAGTGTCTCTCTAAATTGCTGAGGGCCTCACTAAGTTGCTGAGACTATCCTCCTGTCTCAGTCTCCCAAGTCCTAGGATTACAGGCATACATTACCACATCTAGCTAAACTGACATTTTAAGACTTCTACCAGATTCCCTTTGTTTCATTCCCACCAGACAAATCCCATTTCTGTGTCTTCCAGACCTACCCTTAAGGAAATTTGATAAAATTACCCATATGAGGATATCAATGCTATCATAAAAACTCTCGGTCACAACTAATGATCTCCATGGCCATGTAGAAATCATTTATTCAGTCACTTCATTCATTCCATTATTCATTATTCATTCCATATATATTAAGTACCTGCCATGTGTTAGCCATTATACTTAAAACACAGCTTCCTGTCTCTGGAGCTCACATCATGGTCTCCATAGTCAATCCTCTCTTCCATCCTACACAAATGTTCACTGTCCTCAAACTTTTGTCCCCCTACTTAATGGGCTGGAGTTACAGAGGACCCAGAGGCCATGAGATGGGAACTTTTCATCAGCAAAGCTTCTCATTACCACACATATATATATAAATTAATATAAATATATATTTTTATTCATTCATTTGTTAGGGGATTGGGAATTGGCAAGCACCCTATCATTTAGCTATTCATCCAGCCTCTCATTAGCAACCTTCAGTGACACTTATATCTCATCCTTTCTTTCCTCCCTTTGATTTTGAAAGAGATGTCCTTCTGGGAAACCATCCTGGACCCTTCCTTCATCTCAGCAGTTTTCACACTAACTTTTGGCTTATTATCTATCTTCCCTGATGATGGGGACCCTCACTGAATATTGGGCTCACAGCTCAGCCCCCAGCTTTGCACATAGTTAGCGTTCTTTTTCTTTTTTTTTCTCTTTTGGGAAGTAAAGGAGCCTTCAGGGTGAAGTCTGGAAGGAAGCCCCGCCCCGCGCACCCTGGGGGGAGGGCCGACGCGGGGGGGGGGGGGCGCCGGGGGCGGGGCCGGCACGGGGGCGGGGGCGGGCCGGCGCGGGGGCGGGGCCGGCACGAGGTCAGGGGCGGGGCCGGCGCGGGGGCGGGGCCTGACAGGCTCAAAGATGGCGATTTCAGGGGGATTCTGAGGAAGCCGAATTCCAGTACTGTGACTTTCCTGGGACAAAAATTGGATATAACCTCCACAAGTGTCAGGTGGGCATTCTGGATGCCAGAAGGCTCTTTCATCCTGGGACCCACAAGCCTGGGAGCGGCCTTAGTGTTCTCCGGGGACCTTGAGGGATCCAACCTCAAAGCGCTCAGAGGCCGGCCGGGGCTTGTGCCCACGAGTGTGGAACACCTTTCTGTCAGAACTCCACAGAGATAGTGATGATAAGAAAATAATATTGACTGCTCTGTATTGACCCTCCATTTTGTATTGGCAGTCGAGGATTGGGTGAGTAGCGGAACCCAAGGCCTGGATTTCCTGTATTCTTTAACACAGTTATGGTGAGACACACAATGAGCAAGAAAGGCGCTCTTGGTAGTACCAGAGTAGAGGACTGGCTGGTAGCCCTGCTGCAGTTGCCACGTGGTCTTGGTGATCAGCCTTAACCGGTCCTGACAGCCACAGTGCTCTGGAAACGCCAAGACCGGTCAGAAGGACTGTGAGTCCTCAGGGTTGAGGGGTAAGTATCCCACACCCTTTCTCTGCAGGACCTATATCCAAAATGTGGAAGAGACCTATAATCTTGCTGAGACCAACTCTTGCTTCCAGAAGAGTTAACTTTGGCCATGAAGCTCCCTGGCGCCCTCAATGAAGGGAGTAGGAAAGGAGTGTGGGAACTCAGGTTAAACACCAGGTACAAGCCTACCCCTGAGAGCAGGCGCCGGATCACCAACCATGCCCCACAAACTCCATGATTGCGTTTCCTGAGGCCATCTCTACACTTCCAGCACATAGGACTGGAGGACAGGCTGTGAAGTAGGGCAGAAAACCAGAGGCCATTGTCTTTAAAACTCAGGTGTTTTTTATTTTTTTTTATTTTTTATTTTTATTTTTTGCGGTACTGGGGATTGAACCCGGGGCATTCTATGCCCGAGCTACATCTCTAACCCTTTTTATTTTTGTTTTTGAAACAGGATCTCGCTAAGTTGGTGAGAGCCTCCCAAACACTGGAATTACAGGCGTGTGCAACCACACCTGGCTATGCCCTGTTTCAAAACAAAAAATAAAAAGTGGTTGGTACCAAAAACCAAAACAAGAACAAAAAACTCAGGTTAGGAAAACTCAACATTCAATCATTAATTCTTGTTTTAAATGACCAGTATATTTTCTGAAGTAGATAGACTTATCTTAATATAACCATTCTATTTTATGTTGACATTAAGGTGGTTTTCAGTATTTGGATACTGTGAGATTTGCTTATCTTTTTGTATGCCATTATATTATCATTATACTGTCTTATTCCAAAAAAATATGAAGCTTTGAATGAGTTTTTTTATTGTATACTAAACCAAAGTTCTACCCCTGAGGCTGTTGATCTTTTCTCTTTATATTCTCTTCAAGTGAATTACCTATTCAAGTGGTCAGTTATTGGTGCTTACTTCTCTGAGGCTCAAACTTGTAAATTTTATAGCTTCTTAAACATCCCCAGCTGGGTGTAGTGGCACATGCATATAATCCCAGTTCTTGGGAGGCTGAAACAGGAGGATTGCAGGTTCAAAACCAGCCTCAGCAACATAGTGAAGCTCTCAGAAACCTGTGAGACCCTGTTTAAATAAATAAATAAAATTGGGCTGGAGGCACAGCTTGGAGATAGAATGCCTCTGGGTTCAATCTGTAGTACCAAAAATACATACATACATACATACATACATACATACATACATACATAAGGCTGGGGGTGTAGCTCAGAAGTAGAATGCCCCGGGTTCAATTCCCAACACACACACACACACACACACACACACACACACATGAACATTCCCAACCTTGTTTTCCAACAAGTACCCCAAATATAACATTTTCAATACTTAATCTATCATCTCCCTCTGCTACCAATCTGTTCTCTCTCTTTATTTCTAATATCAATAATTAGTGCCTAGTCATCCAAGGAGGAAACACTAGAGTCCTTTTTCTTTCATGTGCCACACAGCTAGTTAATTTAGTTTTGCTGATTTTAAAAACTCTTTCTCAAATATTTCTCTACTCTCAATTCTTGCTACCATTCTGGCTTTTTAGGCTCTCTTTCTCCCTAAACTGTCTAATAGCCTCCTAACTGATCTATGGTCCTTCACTGTGGCCCTTCTTAAATTCTTTCCCCTCACAAGTGCTAAACAACCTACCTAAAAGAAAAGGTACACAGAGCTTCCCTTTTTAAAATCCTTCAATGGAGCTGGGCATGGTGGCCAGTGCCTGTGATCCCAGTACTTGGGAAGCTGTGACAGAAGAGTTGTTGGTTTGAGACCATCTCAGCAACTTAATGAGATTTTCAGTAGTCTAGTGAAACCTTGTTCCAAAACAACAAATCAAAAGGGTGGGGATGGGTATAGCTCTGACATAGAATGCCTCTGGATTCAGTCCCCAAGTAACCAACACACACACCAGTGATTCTCTATTACCTACTAAAGTCTGTACTTACATGGTATTTAAGTCTTGTTATGGATGTAATAGTGCAGAGGGCTCTTTTCCTCTATTCATATAGATAAATTGAATTGGGAAATTAAAACTAATAGCTCAGTTGCAGCTTCAAAAAATCTTTATAACAAAGTCAGTAGGAAATTGAAAGAGAAGAAAAGCAGTGTGCCTGGCAGGCATGCTGGAGGGCCTGAATATGGAACTCTTCTCCTCCCTCAGACCTCAGCCCTTAAATACAGTTTTCTTATTAGTAAGTTCCAATTAATGTTACCAAGACAATGGGCTAGTAATTTATTTCTTAGCCAGGTGGTGACTAATTGTCTCCAGGCAGTGCACTTACTAAGTGCAGGGATCAATAATCTACCTTGCTCTTACCTCTTTTGTATTGGGCTGTATTGCTTGCCCATCAACTATGAATGCTTTGAAGTTTGGTATGGGAGTTTACATTTTGCATACTGAGGCTAGGTCCCAAAGAATACGAGGGAAACAGAGGTACTAACTACAGCCAGTATATCTGTGTGTAATCTCTAAGAGCAGGACTTAAGGCTCTTGCTATCTTTATGGCTCTGAAATTCATCAGGCAGAGTCACTGTGATCTTAGGGTTTTTAATTGTTTCTAAATATTTGTAGGGCTAAGGCTTTAATTGTCTGTATGGTGCTCCTAAATCTCCACATGTTTTTAGGGCTAAAGTCTTTAATTGCCTTTACAGTCTCACTATGGGTTAATCATTAGGACAAAGGAGAGAGAGAGAGAGAGAAAGAGAGAGAGAGAGAGAGAGAGAGAGAGAGAGAGAGAGAGGAGAGAGAGAGGAGAGAGAGAGGAAGGAAGCTCTGACTGCTTTTTATATTTTATTGACAATCAATACCGGAGCAATTTTTCAATACCGGCACAGGCTATTTTTGTTTATTTTGTTTTGTTTTGGAGTACTGGGGATTGAACTTAGGGGAATTCTACCTCTGAGCCACACTCCCAGCCCTATTGTGTGTGTGTGTGTGTGTGTGTGTGTGTGTGTGTGTGTGTGTGTGTGTTACTAGGGATTGAACCCAGGGGCATTCTACCTCCAAGCTACATTTTACCTCCAGCCCTATTTTATTTTTATTTTGAAACAGTGTCTTGCTAGCTTGTTGAGAGTCTCACTACTTGCTGAGGCTTCCTTGAACCTGTGATCCTCCCGTCTTAGCCTCCCAAGTGCTGGGATTACAGGCATGCACCAACATACTTGACTCCTAGAGCTGTCTATGTATGCAGCTTCTCCTGATACTCCCTGTTCTGCATATGTTAACTGTAGTAATAGATGAATGCTCATCATTTTCCCTGAACTTCCCCTGCTATTCAATGCTTCCTTACTTTTTTTTTTTTTCTATCTGGAATTCATGCACCACTTTTTTTTTTCCCGCTTGGCTAATTATCTACTGTCCTTCAAGCCTAAGCTTAAGCATCATCTCCTCCAGAAAATCGAACTTGATATTCCAAAGTGGGTCAGTGGCCCTTTTGCTTTACATAGTGTTGATCTCTAATTTTTTACTTTAAATATACTTCCTAAATATAAAATTTCTTATAACTTTAATATCTGTAGTCTTTCCATGTCTTTTTGTCCTTTTTATATTTTCCATTGACTTCTATTCATGGTAGTTTCCTTTGAGGTTCAGAGGTACATGAATTGAGATAATTTGTATTGGTTTCTGCTAGATGCTAGGAATCATTACAAACCAGGAATTGCTTCACTGAATTTATTGGACTGAGGTTTCTTGGAATGTGGGTATGTTATAAATTCAAGTCCCAGCATGAAAGTAAAGCTGGTTACAGAACATTATGGAAGACTATTAAAATGATTAATGTTTTAAACTCCATTGCCTGCAATGATTTGTTTGTAGGCTCACTTTTCCAGGATGCAGATCTTTTCAACACACTTATAGACAGTTCGGGTGCCTGGATTTATGTGAAGGCCTTAGATTTAGTTTACCACTTTGTCAGGTATTGTAGTTTGGATATGGAATGTCCCCCAAAACATGTTGAAAGCATGGTCCCCAGTGTGACAAGGTTCAGAGGTCTGGCTTTTAGGAAATAATTGGATTGTGAGGGCTGTACCGTCATCGATGGATTAATCAATCCATTTGATGGATTAATAATTTTAATGGATTACTGGATGGTAACTGCATGCAGTGGGTGCTACTGGAAGAAGTAGGTCACTGGGAGCATTCCCTGGACAACCACTAAGAAAATAACTAAAGAATATAGTAAAATAGACAAAAGTAATATAACTCCTGTATTATCAATAATTGTATTAAATATAAATGGGTTAAATATTTCAATTAAAGGCAGAAGTTGGCAGAATGTACTCTGTGTGTGTGTGTGTGTGTGTGTGTGTGTGTGTGTGTATTGAACCCAGAGGCATTCTACCTCTGAGCTCCATCCCCACCCCTAATTTTATTTTGAAACAGGGTCTCACTGAGTTGTGGAGGGCCTCATGAAGTTGCTGACAGTGGCTATGAACCTGTGATTCTCCTGTTTCAAACTCCTAAGTACTGGGATTATAGGCATGCATGACTGTGCCCAGCTCAGAATGTACTTTCAAAGAACATGATCCTACTATATGCTTTCTACAAAGACTAAAATAGGTTGGAAGTAAAAGGATGGAGAAAGATATACAAACAAGACTATAACAATAGCAACAACAACAGAGCTGGGTAGCATTACAAAATCAGAAAAACGTAGGCTTAAAGACAAAAATTGTTATTAGACAAAGAAATTTATAACGATCAAAGGACAATCCATCAAAATGATATAACAGACCCCCAAAGTACATGAAGAAAACCCTGACAGAATCAAAGGGAGAAACAGTTCAACAATAACAGTTGGGGATTTGAATTCCCTACTTTCAGTAATAGCTAAGAGTTGGGCAAAAAATCAACAAGAAAAGATAAGACTTGATACATTATAAGTTAACTAGAGCTAACAGATATCTATAAAACATTCCACCTAACAAAAGTAAAGTGTACATTCTTTGAAGGTGCACATGGAACATTCTCTAGGATAGACTATATGTTAAGCCATAAAACAAATTCAATAAAATTTTAAATATTGAAAGCATATAAAAATGTTCTCAACCACAATGTAATGAAGTTAGAAATTAATAAGAAAAGTAAATTTGAGGGATTCACCAAAATAGATGGAAATGAAACTACATACTCTTAGTAGTTCAAAGAAAAAACCAACAGAAATTAGAAAATACTTTTAGATAAATGAAAACAAAGATACTACAGCCTAAATCCTTATCACAATGCAGATAAAACAGTGCTTGGAGGAAAATTTATAGCTGCAAATGTCTGTATTATAAGAGAAGAAAGGTCTCAAATTAGTAACTTAAATTTTCACTCAAAAACTCTAAACAGAGAGAGGAGCCCAAGATGGTAACTGAGTAAAACACTTCTCCTCAGGCACTATCGAGCTTGAATCAAAACTGCTGTAAAAGGAGATTCCTGATGGAAGAAAAAGAGCAGCAAAAAAGTGAACAAAGTAATGAAAATTGAAGCACAGCTGAACAGAACCTAGAAAGCGGTCCAGGGAGAGTGAAGGAGCCTGCAGGCACAGCAGCACACGCCACAGAGTGGTGGCTGCTATTGAGCCAGCCGCCCAGAGCAAGGTCTTAGTAGACATCTAATGACCAGATGTGGAGTAAGCGACTCCCGAACTCCACACCCTAATCAGGTGGCACATCCCCGCATGATCAATCGACAGTGACCGGAACACCTGGTATGACCAGTTTAAGCCTGTGGTGGGATCACCCCAACTTACCTCTTCCTCTAAAGCCAGAGCAGCACTCAATTGTGCTGTAGAGCTTGAATCAAAACTGTCACAAAAGCAGCTTCTAGACAGAAGAAACAAGCAGCAAAAAAACCAAAACCAAAAACAACAACAACAAAAAAGTGAACAAAGTAACAGAAATTGAAGCACTGCTGAACAGAACCCAGAAAGCAGTCCAGAGAGAGTGAAGGAGCCTGTGCATGCAGCAGTGGCTCGTGAGGTGGAGTGGCTGCCGCCATTGAGCCAGCAGCCCAGAGTGGGGTCTACTAGCACTGAGGCATCTAACAACCTCCTGTGTACCCAGCAACCAGATGTGGAGTAAATGACTATAGAACTCCACACCTAATCAGGTGGTATATCCCCACATGATCGAGAGTGACCGGAACACCTGAGATGACCAGCTTAAGCTAGCGGCGGGGCCACCCCAGCTCATCTCTCCCTCCAGAGCCAGAGCAGCACTCAATTTTTTCAGTTCTCTTCCTCATTTCTTTTATAAGTTTCCCTCCCTCTCTCCTATCTATATTCTTTTCCTCAACACTTTTTTTCTCTTTCCTTTTTCCTTTTTCCTCTGACTCATATCAAGACCATTTCATACCACTATACCCAAATACTCTACATTGACCACCAGAATACCCCCACATATCCACTATCTCTAAACTTTACTATATATCACCTTAACACACCCAAACTTTTATTCCACTGGATCATACCTTCTACCTTATCCTATTCTTGCATTCATCACTGCAGCTTCTTTCTCCTCCCTCACCCAAACTTCACCATGGAACACAACCTGTCCTTGTATATATCAGTGGATACCTCTTAATCCCTACTGCAGAGATTGGATCAGAGAGGTGAACCACCAGAAAGGACTGCCAAACACCAACGACAGACTCATCTCTGCTGATAGAAGAAATAGCCCAACACATCCCACATCGAGGTCATAAAACACAGAGGTCACAAGTTGTCCTACTCAACCTCAGATGAATCCCCATAACAGAAGCAATAAACAGACCCTAGAAGTCCACACCTGAAACCCACCAATGGCACCATTACAGTGGGCAGTAGAAGCCGTAGAATAATTGTAACTCAGTACAAGATACTATTCACAGAAAATAAAAATAAGAAACCTATAAATTGAGAGAAAGCTTGTAAAGCAGCATAGACCTAAACTTATGAACAGGGAAATCATGGGAAGGAAAAATAGCAAATAAACAATATGCTACCACAATCCCACAATAACAGAACTCACGAACACAGAATGGCAGAGATTACCAGAAAACAATTCAGATCTTTAATAATAGAAATGATACAACATTTCTGGAAAGAATGCAGAGATATCTGGAAAGAAATAAAGGAACAAATAAAAAATCGGACACCCTGAACAGGAATCAAAGAGAATCCTTGAAGGAAGTGAAGGATGTGAAAGATGCAATAGTTGAAGTGAAGGCATCAGTACAAACTATAAATAGCAGATTAGACCACATGGAAGATAGAATATCACTCTTAGAAGATGACCATTCCAAATATGAATCTATAGTACATAATTTAGAAAAAAAATTCAACAGTATGAATTGGTCATCGACGAGATCTGGGCCAATTTTTAAAAGTACTAACCTAAGAATAATAGGTATAGAAGAGGGATTAGAAGTGGAAACTAATTGAGTAAACAATCTTTTCAAAGAAGTAATATCAGAGAATTTTCCAAACATAGAGAAGTTGACACACAGGTACAGGAAACATACAGAACTCCCTCGAGACAAGACCAAAGAAGAGGTTCACCACGCCACATAATAATCAAATTGACTAATGTAGAGGCTAAGGAGAGAATTCTAAAGGCAACAAAAGTAAAAGGCCAAGTGACATTTAGAGGCAAACCAATTAGAATTACTCCAGACCTCCCAAACCAAGTCATGAAAGCCAGGAGGGGTTGGAACAACATATTCCAAACCCTGCAAGAAAATAACTTTTAGCCAAGATTCTCCTACCAAGAAAAACTATCTCTCAAAATTGACCAGAAAATAAAAACCTTCCATGACAAACAGAAACTGAAAGAATTTATGTCTTCCAAACCAGCACTAGAGAAAATACTCAAAGAGATTAGCTACAAAGAAGAACTAACAAGTAAACGTCAGAACCAGAGAAACAATAATTTCTAGGAAGCAAACAACTAAACAAAGAAGAACAAATACTACTTCAAACAGAAGTCAAAACTCAAAATGTTAGGAATTAAAAATCATCTCTCGGTAATCACACTGAATATAAATGGCCTCAACTCCCTAATAAAAAGACACAGGATGGCAAAATGGATCAAAACCCAAATCCATCTATATGCTGCTTGCAAGAAACACACCTTCCAAGCAAAGATTCCCATAAACTAAAGGTGAAAGGCTGGAGTAAGGTGATTCATGCCAATGGAACTCAAAGACAAGCAGGAGTAGCAACTGTGATATCAGATAAATTAGACTTCAAACCTAAGCCTATCAGAAGAGACAAAGCAGGTCATTTTTTACTAGTAAAAGGAACAATTCAGCAAGAGGAAATAACAATTGTCAACATTTATGCTGCAAACATAGGTGCAGCCACTTTCATAAAACAAACTCTGCATGATACAAGTCACACATAGGTCCCAACACAATAATACTGGGAGACTTCAATACTCTTCTCATATCACTAGACCGATCTTCTAAACAAAGGGTCAGTAAAGACATCTCAGAGGTAAAGAACACCATAAACCAAATGGACCTATTAGACACATACAGAATATTTCACCTAACTACAGCTGAATTCACACTTTTCTCAGCTGCTCATGGAACCTTCTCCAAAACAGACCACATCTTGGGCCACAAAGCAAGCACTGGAAAATTTAAAAAATGTAACATAATTCCCTGTGTCTTTTCAGACCACAATGGAATGAAATTAGAAATCCACTCTAAGAAAACCCAGAATAACCATGTAAACACATGGAGACTGAACACCACACTGCTGAACAAGAATTGGGTCATAGAAGAAGTAAGGGGAGAAATTTAAAAATTCCTAGAAATCAATGAAAATAGAGACACAACATATCAAAACCTCTGAGACACCTTGAAGGCAGTACTAAGAGGAAAATTTATAGTACTGAGTGCCCACATAAGAACAGAAAATCACCAAATACATAACCTAATGACACAGCTCAAAGCACTTGAAAAACAAGAACAGTATAACCCCAAAGCCAGTAGAAGACAGGAAATTATGAAAATCAGAGCAGAAATTAATGAAGTAGAGAGTTTAAAAGAAACAGAAAATCAACAAAATCAAAAGCTGGTTTCTTGAAAAAAATAAATGATTGATAAACCATTAGCCAACTTAATCAAAATAAAAAGAGAATCAACCCAAATTACCAAAATAAGAGATGAAAAGGGGATATTATCACTGACAGTGTGGAAATCCAGAGGATCATCAGAAACTATTTTGAAAAACTATACTCCAACATAGTGGAAAATCTAGAAGAAATTGACATATTTCTAGAATCATATAACCTTCCTAAATTGAGTCAAGACGATATAGAAAACTTAAACCAACCAATAGCAATCAAAGAGATAGAAACAGCAATAAAGAGTTTACCATCAAACAAAAGCCCAGGGCCAGATGGTTTTCCAAGTGAATTTTATAAAACATTTATAGAAGAGCTAATTCCAATACTCCTTAAACTATTCTGTGAAATAGAAAGAAACGGTACTCTTCCAAACACATTCTACGAAGCCAACATCACTTTATTACCAAAGCCAAATAAAGACAGCTCAAGAAAAGAAAACTATAGGCCTATATCGCTGATGAACTTAGATACAAAACTGCTAAACAAAATACTAGCAATGAGCATTCAAAACCACATCAAGAAAATTATACACCATGACCAAGTCAAGTTCATCCCAGGGATGCAAGGCTGTTTCAACATACAGAAAACAATCCATGTAATTCACCACATAAACAGAATCAAAGACAAAAATCACATGTATCATTTCAATTGATGCTGAAAAAATATTTGATAAAATCCAATACCCACTCATGCTAAAAGCACTGCAGAGATTTGGAATAGAAGGAACATATACCTCAACATTATAAAGGCAATATACAATAGGCCCACAGCCAACATCATTTTAAATGGGGAAAAACTGCAAGAGTTCCCACTAAAAACAGGAACAAGACAAGGATGTCCATTATCACCTCTTCTGTTCAATATAATACTTGAGATTCTAGCCAGAGCAATAAGGCAAGAGAAGGGAACCAAAGGTGTAAAAATAGGGAAGGAAGAACTAAAACTATCCCTTTTTGCAGATGACATGATACTATACTTAGAAGACCCAACAAAGTCAACCAACAAACTTATAGAACTGATCAACAAATTAAACAAAATGTCTGTATACAAAATCAATCTTAAAAAATCAGAAGCTTTCCTGTGCCAACCATAAATCCACTGAAAAAGAAATCCAGAAAACAATTCCACTCACAATAGCACCCTGAAAAATAAAATACTTAGGGATAAATCTAACCAAGGTGGTAAGAGACCTCTATATAAATCATATAAAGTTGAAAATTATATAAAGTTGAAAAAAGAAATCGATGAAGACCTTAGAAGATGAAAAGATCTTCCATGATCTTGGATAGGCAGAATAAAATCAAAATGGCTATCCTCTCAAAAGTGATCTACAATTCAATGCAATATCCATGAAATTACCAAGGTCACTTCTCACAGACAGAAAAATCAGTCCTTAAATTCATTTGAGACATCAAAAAGTCCAGAATAGTCAAAGTACCATTTGGGAGGCATCACAATACATGACTTTATACACAGTAATAAAAACGGCATGATACTGGCACAAAAACAGACATATAGATAGACCAATGGAGCAGAATACAAGACTCAGAAACAATCCTACACACTTACAGTCAATTGATTTTTGACAAAGGAGTCAAAAACATACACTGGAAAAAAGATAGCCTCTTCAACAAATGGTGTTGACAAAACTGGTTAATCATATGCAGGAAAATGGAAATAAACTCCACTTTCTCACCCTGCACAATGTCAGTCCGCTCGCTGTTCACCCCTTTCACCTGTGATCGCCCCTCACCCTGGGAAATGCCCACC
The DNA here is from genome assembly GCA_004027655.1 of Graphiurus murinus. Taxonomy (NCBI): domain Eukaryota; kingdom Metazoa; phylum Chordata; class Mammalia; order Rodentia; family Gliridae; genus Graphiurus; species Graphiurus murinus. The sequence goes on from PVLC010017372.1 coordinate 26,097, forward strand.
GGCGGGTCTCCGGGAAAAGGAAGATTGTGCCTAGCCCACGTCCCAAATGAGCCACGACGGGGACAGAGTATCTAGAGCTCTTCCATTTATTGCCCTGCAAAGCGGGGTTTAAATAAGATGCCTAAGCCTATCGGCGTAAAGGTCAACCTGTCCATGCCGGCAAGACCCAATCCTCATAGTGGTGCAAGTATCAAATCAACTCATCTTTAAACAAATTAGGTCTCCACCCTCCCCTCCTCCTCTCGGTGCCATCTTCACTTTGCCTCGTGGCGGCAGGGGGACGTGGCCACCCCCCCCCCCCTTTTTTGCTCCCATAGCACAAGAGTCAATTCAAGATGGATCAAAGACCTAGAAGTCAGGACAGAGACCCTGCAGCTAGTTGAAGAGGGCATAGAGCCAACACTTCAACACATAGGCACAGGTAAAAACTTTCTCAACAAGACCCTAAAGGCACAAGCAACTCAAAGGAAGATCAATACATGGGATTGCATTAAATTGAAGACCTTCTGTGCAGCAAAAGAAACTCTCAAGAACCTCAACAGAGAGCCCACAGAGTGAGAGAAAATTTTTGCCAGCCTCTCCTCTGATAGAGGACTAATATCTAGAATATACAGAGAACTCAAGAAACTCACAGCTAAGAAGAAAACAAATAACCCAATCAAAAAATGGGCAAAGGATCTACAAAACTATGGGATATGCACACAATGGAATTTTACTCAGCCATAAAGAAGAACAAAGTCATGTCATTTGCAGGAAAATGGATGGAACTGGAAAACATTATGTTAAGTGAGATTAGTCAGTCACAAAAAGTAAAAAAAATCATATGCTCTTCCTAATATGTGGAAGCTAGGGAGAAAGTTAGACACAAGAGGGACTTTATTTTATTTTATTTTTTAATTTATTTTTCAGCATGGATTTTTTATACATTTCTTGAGTACAACAGGGTTACATATACATTTATGACATATCAATCATTGTCAGATCACAAATAGCACCACTTCTTCATTTTACACACATAGCCCACATTCTTAACATAGCCTGGTAAAGCAAACTTTCTAGAGTCATAAAGCCATAATCCTTTAGGGTCATATATTTACTTTCTAAGAAGTGGGAGGGTCTTTCATCTACGCATCCTAGTAGCAATCTCCAGACTTCGAGAGGCCAGTGTAGCCATAGCAGAAGAGTCAGTATAATTACTCATATATGCAGATAGCAGCTGCCAGGGGGGAAAGGGCCCAGCGGGGCTCCCACAACTCCCCTGTTTTTATTTTAAAATGCATGAAGGACTGTGCCTGTCTTAGGTCGTTTCCTATCAGGTGCTTAATCTACCCATCATGGGGTCTCGATGAGTCATTCAACAAGCCCTGTCTTAGGTTGATATTGCCCTAAGAAAATCGAACCCATCATTGACTACCAGGCCCTGTGCAAGGCAGTGCTTGCATTTTTATTCCATGTAAATCTGCTCGTATACTAACTTAGGCATTGATCACAAGGCATACAACAAGTGGTAGAATGCATAAGCCTAGAATGACTATTGCTGCTAATCCGATAACTCCTCCCAGCAAGGAGGTAAACGAGGGCCAGGTAGGCACCAAGGGTTGAAGCCGATCTACAAATGTCTTAGCTGTTTCTGCCACTTTAATAGAAATGGGCTCCCCATTACATAGATCCAAAATCTCCTGGTGTAACTTTTAACAAATCCTTTTTTTTTTTTCCATCTTTCCCTTATTTGGTGCATTGTAATCACACATCTTTGTTAGGTACAAGCTAGTATAGGTAAAGACATCCAAGCACACATTTCTCATTTAACCCTTCCCCAATTCCCACCCCACTCCCTCCTCCTCCCTCCTTCTCAAGGACAGTTTAGTGATTGACTTAGATGTGTTCATGAAAGTACATCATGTTCATTAGGGTGTCCTTCCCCTCCCCCCCATCACCTTCCGTTAAGTCAAATTCTTTGTTCACCTAAGGATTCTCTTTCTTCACTTGGAGTCCCTATAAGAGGGACTTTAGACAAAGAAGGAGAAACCTTAGATGAGCAAAGAAGGTGACTTAACTGAAAATGATGGGGGGAGGAGGACACCTAATACATATGATTTACTCTCACAAACATATCAAAGTTAATCACTAAACTGAACTTGAGAAGGAGGGAAGCAGAAATTGGGGAAGGATTAAATGAGAGATGTATGCATGTGTGCCTTTACCAGCTTGTACCTAACAAAGTTGTATGATTACAATGCACCAATAAAAAAAATCTGAATATCTTTAAAAGGATTACAGTCCTAGTAAGCATGCTCTCTTGCCACAATGGAATTATTAGAAACCAACAACAAAACATCTCAAAGAAAGGATTTTGAATGTTTTTGCCATAAAATAATGTTAAGTGTTTGAGGAATGTGATGGTTAATTTTGGTTGTCAACTTCATTGGATTGAGAGATGCCTAGAAAATTGGTAAAGTGCACTTCTGGGTATGTCTGTGAGGGTGTTTCTAAAGACAATTGGCATATAGGTCAGTGAACAGAGCAGGAAAAACCCAGATGGAACAAAACGTGAAGGAAGCTTGCACTCAAATGTGTGCACACTTGACGTTTCTTAAGTGTGTGCATTTTTCAGCTGCTGCCATTGCCCATGGATGTCAGACTCCAGATTCTTCAGCCTTTGAATGTGAACTTGCACCAGTGAATCTCCAGGGGACTTCTAGGCCTTCATTCTTGGACTGGGGCTGCAACGTTTGTTCTTCTTGTTCTGGCACTGCTAGCTTCTTGGACTCAGCAGCTACTGCTTATTATCCTGGGGTCTTTGATTTTAGTAGTCTTCCATGCTCCTGGCCCCAAATTTTTAAGAACAACATGTGTTTTTAATTCTCTGCAGTTTGTATCCAAGTTCATTCTATTCCCCACTCTACAACAATCTCAGAACCACTAGAATCTGTTATTCCGGGTTACCATGGGCACGGAGTTCTTAATTTTGTACTGGCTTGTTCCTCAGCAATAGACAAAGACATTGGGGTGAGGGTCTGAGCAAGGGCGGCCCATCCTGTCCTCTGCCCTCTTCAGAGAATTAAAAGAATAAAAGTTTTAAAAGGGGGGCTAGTGGGCCGCGGCGGGGAAGACAGGGGACTGGCTAGAGGTCTTTGGGACTCCTAGGCGGAAGGTTTGCCTTGTGCATAGCTGAGGGAAACGCTGATTAGCTGTCTCCGGGTAGTTCCCGGAGACCTCCCAGAGCTCCCTTATCCTCAAGCCTGCTAAGCCAGGGAGAACTAACTACTCAGAGGATGTAGGGCCTCATAGTTCTAACATTGTTGCTGACCAGGACTTGGGTGATTTGACCTAGCAAGCTCAGCTGGGAGAAATTAAGAATGAAAAAAAGGAAAAGCTATTATTCTGAAAGGCACCAAGAGAGGAAACTGTTATCAGGATCTCAAGTAAAGTTAGTTCCCCCTTGGGTCAAGCTCTACGCAAGTCATAATAAGACGCGAGACGTTCTAGGTTCCTCCGCTCCACTGGTCTCTCTGCACCCAGCCCCGTCTGAGCCCCAGCACCCGCAGCAAAGGTAGTACCGCCTGCAGGTAACTGGGCCCTGGACTTGAAAGGAAGGGGACTCCCAGAAACCTGGCTGTGCCTTGGCCCACCCTAGTTCACCTCTCTGCCCTCTGGTTCACATCTATGGAGCAGCAGGCAGTCTGAGAGCTTTGGCCTGTCCATTCCCACTGCGCATGAGCGCAGTTATCCCTTGAAAGTATAGAATTTATCGGTATCAGTGCCCCAGGTCTGAAACTCAAAAACCAATACCTTACCCAAATTGGCCTTTTAATTTTTTTAAAGAAGCATTTTTCTATTTTAGTTTTTCTCTCCTTGTCAAGAGTTTAGGTACTGGTGGCCCATTTCTGGCAGCGTCAATGGAGGCATCATGCTATTACTTATTATCCTGACCATGTATTTGGCAACATTTTTATTTTAGAGTCACCTCTTTGTTTTGTTTTTGGTTTTTTTGTGGTACTGAGGATTGAACCCAGTGGCATTCTACCTTTGAGCTACATCCCCAACCAGATTTCATTTCTTATTTGGAAACTAGGTCTCGATAAGTTGATGAGAGTCTCACTACTTTGCTGAGGCTGTGCTCGATCCTGCCATCCTCCTGTCTCAGCTTCCCAAGTACTGGGATTATAGGTATGCCTGGCATTTCCATTTTTTTTTTTGCATCACGTAAATCTGTTCTGTGAAATGTTAAGAAGCGCATCTTTTTCTCTATACTGTAGGATATTTCAGTATGGAAATACCATAAATTACCATGATGATGTAAAATTGGCTTGAAATGTTTTTTTTTTTTTCTTTTTAGTTTTTGAGTCCAGAGAACTCTTGTACTTAAGCCAAACTTAAATTCTTTTTTTTTTGCAGTACTGGGGATTGAACTCAGGGGCATTCTACCTCCGAGCTATACCCCCAGCCCTATTTTTTATTCTTTATTTTGAAACCGAGTCTCACTAAGTTGCGGAGTGCCTCACTAGGTAGCTGAGGCTGTCCGCGAACCCGGATCCTCCGGTCTCAGCCTCCCGAATGCTGGAATTACAAGCGTGCGCCACCACGCCCGGCTCAAACTTAAATTCTTTGAACATTAAAATAATTTTTTCTGTATTTCTGGAACTAAAATATCAAGGGTAAATACAGAATATATGTTTCACAGGATTGATAAAATTACTCAGTATTATAGTAATTAACCGTATTTTGTGAGTTCAAGATTTTAGAAATGCTGATCTATATATAAAAAGTTTAATGTGTGACTTTCTTCATAATCTGAGGAATATCAAATATGTTTTAAACACACTGACTAAAATTCATACGTGTTTTTTTTTTCTTAGATTAATTGTGGATTAAATTCAATCACAAGACAGTACCATGCAGAGATTAAAGAGGAGCCCTTTATATCTCTGGTTGGTACACCATGGAAATAATAAGTAAGTGATTTGACCCAAATGGATTAAATTTTAAACATAATTCTCAACTTTAGTTAATGGAATAAGGAATGTGTATGTGCCTTCTTTCTTAATAAATGTAAACTGTATGAAAATTTGGCAAATTCACAGTTTAAAGAGCCTGCAATTTCTTTTAAAAAACTACAGTTTAGGCAGTGTGATAATATGCATGTGCTGGTCACTTTATGCTTTTCCGTTGTTCTAATGTTAGATGCTCTGTTCACCTGATGGTAAGCTAGTATAGAGTTAGGAAGTCATTCCATGGGGAACTATGAGCCACACTTCAAGGACATTGGAACACCCACCTAGAACTTGAAAGGTCACTTACATGGACCCTCAGTCTAGGCCAAAGTCATTTGATAATCTGAATCCCAGCCCTTCTTTTTAAACGAGCTGAAGGAATAACATAATATTAATGTCTATCTGTTCTTAGACTTTTGAGTCATTGATCACAGCTCAGAATTGTTCCATTGGGGAGGATTTTTACCTACAGGTAAAGAAATGCCATTTAATATAGTATTTCCAGAATGTGCTTCTCACACATTTCTACTGTCAGAAAGAGGGTTTGTGGTCAGGTAAGTTCAGTATACTCTGGTTCTTTCTTAGAGATACATGGTGCTTTTTTATTATTATTGGTGCATTGTAATCATACATCTTTGTTAGGTACAAGCTGGTAGAAGCATATATGCACAAATTTCTCATTTAACCCTTCCCCAATTCCCGCCCCATTTCCTCCGCCTCCCTCCTTCTCAAGTTCAATTTAGTGATTGACTTTGATATGTTTGTGAAAGTACATCATGTGCATTAGGGTGGTTCCCTCCCCCTCCCCACCACCTTCAGTTAAATCACTTTCTTTGCTCATCTAAGGTTTCTCCTTCCTCTAGAGTCCCTCTTATGTCTAACTTTCTCTCTAGCTTCCCCAATTAGGGAAAGCATATGAATTTTTACTTTTGTGACTGACTAAACTCACTTAGCATAATGTTTTCCAGTTCCATCCATTTCCCTGCAAATGACATGATTTTGTTCTTCTTTATGGCTGAGTAAAATTCCATTGTGTACACATCTCATAGTTTTGTAATCCATTCATCTGTTGATGGACATCTTGTCTGGTTCCATAGTTTGGCAATTGTGAATTGTGTAGCTATAAACATAGATACACATGCATCAGTCTGATAGATTGGTTTCCATTCTTTTGGGTAGATACCCAGAAGTGGTATTGCTGGATCATATGGTATGTTCATTCCCATTCGTCTGAGGGTCCTCCATACTGTTTTCCAAAGTGGTTGCACTAATGTGCAATTTCACCAACAGTGTATTAGGGCTCTCATTTCCCCACACCCTCACAAGCATTTGTTGTTGTTTGTGGTTTTGATGACTGCCATTCTAATTGGGGTTAGGTGAAATCTCAAGGTAGTTTTGATTTGCATCTCTCTGATTGCTAATGATGTTTAACATTTCCTCATACATTTATTGGCCATTTGTATTCCTTCCTTTGTAAAGTGTCTTTTTAGATCCTTTGCCCATTTTTTATTGGGTTATTTGTTTTCTTAGCTGTGAGTTTCTTGAGTTCTCTATATATTCTAGATATTAGTTCTCTATCAGAGGAGAGGCTGGCAAAAAATGTTCTCCCACTCTGTGGACTCTCTGTTGAGGTTCTTGATAGTTTCCTTTGCTGCACAGAAGCTCTTCAATTTAATGCAATCCCATGTATTGATCTTCCTTTGAGTTGCTTGTGCCTTTGGGGTCTTGTTGAGAAAGTTTTTACATGTGCCTATGTGTTGAAGTGTTGATCCTATGCCCTCTTGAAGTAGCTGCAGGGTCTGTCCTGACTTCCAGGTTTTTGATCCATCTTGAATTGACTCTTGTGCAGAGTGAGAAAGTGGGCAAAGCAGTATTGGAGCAGGCAATTTCCTGAAGCTGTCCCCTGGTCTTTGGAGATGGAGGGGTGGAGCAAAGGCCCCAGGATTACTTCTTAGCCCTTCCCTCTGCAGTGGCTGTCTCACTGCTACCCTAATTCTATCTTCACTATACCTGGATGGCCACTGCTGGTTTCTACTGAGAAAAGCAGTGGTGGCCCTCAGCCAAATCAGGAGAAGGGTAAGAACAGAACTTGGAGACATCCCTTGCCCCTCCCATGAATACTATCCCTGACAGCATTCCCCTCAGTGTATCAAGGCATGGCTCTGATGCTCCTTGTCTTCCTGGGCTGTAAGGTTACTGCTGTTGTTTCTTGGAATCTATACTTCTATTCCATTTCTGTAGTTTGGGGCAGAGGAAGCGACATGCTGTACTATTTGTCATCTTGATAGGAATCCACAATTTCAGGCATCATAGGAGTGTATTATTTTGATGAGAATGTTTGTGTATTTGAAATTTACAAATACATATCAGTTTATGTTGTTGCCACATGGTGATTTTTTATGGAATAACGTGTAGTGGAAAGCAAGTTGTCAATAAATCAATACTTGTGAAATGGAGAATATGCAACATGATTTTATACATTTAATTTTTTTTTTTTTTTAATTTTTTAATTTTTATTGTAGTAATTTGTGCAATATAGCGTACATCTTTGTTAAGTACAAATTGTTAACAACATATTTGCACATAATTCTCATTTGACCCCTTCCCCGATTCCCTCCCCATTCCCGTTCCCTCCCCCTCCCTCCCCCTAAGGTTCACTTCATTGAGTGACCTTGTTATGATTGTGTAGGTACATCATGTGCTTTAGGGTGTCCCTCTGCCCCATGCATCCACTACAATTAAACCAACTTCTTTGCTTATTGAGGATCTCTCTTTTTCATCTGG
>PVLC010017373.1:0-33898 GCA_004027655.1 Graphiurus murinus
GGCTGCAGAATTTTAGTACAAAATGTAGCTGTCATGAGACAGAATGCAGATTAATAATTGCTTAAGTACATAGTTTACTTAATACTTCAAGGCATAGATTTTAAAAACATTTTATTTGAAAGAATTTCAATTATATACAAAACAGTACACAAAAGAAGAATATAGTGAGCCCCCATTTACCATCAGACAGCTTCAGCAGTTGAAGAGGTATTTCCTTCATACCTCTTTCTCCGTTTCAGCTTCACAATTACTTAGAAGCAAGTTCCATTCGCTATAGCCATTCCAAATATTACGGACTGTATCTCTAAAATATTGCAACAGTGCTTTAAAAATATAATCACAATATCATTATATACACAACATTAACAACAGTTCATTAAGATCATAAAATACTGAGGAAGTGTTCCAATTTCTCTGTTTATTCAATGGGTTCTCTGTCTCTTTTTTTTCTCCTGAGTATATTTTTAAGAAACGGAGTCACTTGCATATAGTCCCTACAATCTGGATTTTATCTGCATCTATCATTCTGGTGTTGTATAGGAGTTCTTCTCCCCTGCACTTCCTTTAAATGAGTAGTGCCATCTAGAAATGTGATCACATTCTGGTTCAATTTCTTTGGCAAAGCTACTTCACAGGCAGAGGCAGCCTTCCGCAAGGGGGCGCAGTTGCTTTCTTTTTGAGACATCTGCAGCTAATGATGAGGATCACTGCACGGATTCATTAATGAATTATGGGATGTAAAATGGTGATACTGCAACTCTGTCAAATTTTCCACTTTTATTTGTCTTTAAATACTTCCTTGAAACAACTCCCCCTCTTCAACTATTTTGTTACTTTAAGATACAATGAGACAGGAGGATGGCAGATTCCAGGACAGCCTCAACAACCTAGTGAGACTCCGTTTCAAAACAAAGACATAAAAAGGGTTGGGGGTATAACTTGGAGGTAGAATGCCCATGGGTTCAATTCTCTAGTACCACCCCCCCAACACACACACACACACACACACACACACACACACACACACACACACAGAGTACAGAATGGTTGGAAATAATGCTTGATTCTTTAAAATCAGATTTCAAAGTAAATAAGTTGGTCCCCTCATTTTTAGCATTAGTAAAAAAAAAAAAAAAAATGAGGTCTTTTATTTTTATTTATTTGCTTGTTTATTCTGCAGAAATAGAGATTGAACCCATGGGCATTCTACCTCTGAGCCCTACCTCCAGCCCTATTTTTATTCTATATTTTTAAACAGGGTCTCACTAAGTAGCTGAGGCTGGCTGCGAACCTGTGATCTTCCTGTCTCAGTCTCCTAAGTACTGAGATTACAAGTGTGCACCACCACACCAAGTTTTTTAAAAAATATTTTGGAACTGGATATGGTGGTGCACGCTTGTAAGGCTTGGAGGCTAAGACAAGAGCATCCAGCCTCAGCTACTTAGGCCCTCTGCAACTTAGTGAGACCCTGTTCAAAATAAAAAATAAAAAATAGAAAAGAGGGTGGGGGAATGTAGCTCGGAGGTAGAATGCCCCTGGGTTCAATCCCCAGTACCGAAAAAAGTAAATTGAATTCATGTATGTGAATATACATAATATTTTTAAATCCACTGAAGTCATTATATATAAGTAATGTTCAAATTTTCTACCTTTGTCTAGTGGTAGCCTATTCAAGTTGATTCCTGGGTCCCTTTGACATGATCCCACTAGTCTTTAAAAACTTCCTTACTTTCTGCTATGGCAAGAAAGTCCAGACTTATTTCACATTTCTTAACCCAGACCTGGAATTAGCCATTTCTCCAAGGCAGTGGTTCTCTAAGGCAAGATGTCGGGAACCCTGTGAGGACCTGTGAGGACCTTTAATGGGGACTTTGAGGTCAAAATTATTTTCATGATGTGAACTATTTACTGATTTTAAAGTCAAATTTATAAAAATAAGATATATACACAGAAGTCTAGTTTCTACTCCTTACTCCTCTATCCTATTCTATTCCTTTTCTCCTCTTATTGCTGTTTTCATTTTTTTTACTCTTGGATACTGGGGATTGAACCCAGGGGTAGTCTACCTCTTAGCTACATCTCCAGCACTTTTTATTTTGAAACAGAATTTCACTAAGTTGCTGAGGTGGCCTGGAATCTTTGATACTCCTGTCTCAGCTTCCCAAGTATTGGGATTACAGGTGTGTGACACCATGCCCAGTTTCATTTTTATTATTTAAAAACATTTTTAAACATGTAAGCCTGTGTGTGTGTGTGTGTGTGTGTGTGTGTGTGTGTGTGTGTGTGTGTGTGTACAGGTAGCACACTACATATACTTCTTTGTTTGTTTTTTTTTACTTCATATATTCTGAAGGTCAGAGTTTTTCCTTATTACTTTTCACCACTGCCATTAACACACCATTACTTTGTTGTACAAGTTATTCAAGCAGTCCTCTCCAGGATTTGATGAATAGTCGTGTTCACCCTTTCATAGCTTTCTTTTCTTTTCTTTTTCTTTTTTCTTTTTTTTTTTTTTTGGTACTGGGGATTGAACCCAGGGGCATTCTACCTCTGAGCTACACCCTCAGCCCTATTTTTTATTCTTTATTTTGAAACAGGGTCTCACTAACAGAGGGCCTCACTAAATAGCTGAGGCTGGCCGGGAACCCAGATCCTCCGGTCTCAGCCTCCCAATTACCGGGATTACAAGCGTGCGCCACCGCGCCCACCGCCTTTTATAGTTTTCTTACCATATCTTTGGGATAGTCCTACAGGTGGGATCGCTCCATCAGTGAACGCACTCATGAAATCCTGCCAGATGTTAAGGTCTTCTTTTCACTTTCCGCTGTACAGATGGAAGAACACTGAGACAGCTGCTTGAGGTCCCTTTACCAGTTACTAACACAGCTGGGAGGTGAATTTAGATGTAACGATTTTCATAGACAGCAGAGGACATGAAGAGAGGAATTCCAAGGGCGGGGGATGGGGGACAAATAGGCAAAAAATTTTGCATCTGACATCACTTTAACTGAAACATGAGTTTATCCTTCAGCTCCCAGTACATAAGTTCTTCATTAGAACCTCCAGTCCTCTGACCTCACACCTTTTCCTTCTTCTTCCTCTGAGTTACACCCCCAGCCCTTTTTATTTTATTTTTGCGGTACTGGGGATTGAACTCAGGGGCATTCTACCTTCGAGCTATACCCCCAGCCCTATTTTTTATTCTTTATTTTGAAACCGAGTCTCACTAAGTTGCGGAGTGCCTCACTAGGTAGCTGAGGCTGGCCGCGAACCCTGATCCTCCGGTCTCAGCCCCCGAAATTCTGTGATTACAGGTGTGCGCCACCGCGACCGGCGGCACCACAAACTTTCTCATCTGTCCCTCAGTTCCTTATCTAATAGTTAAGGGACACCCCCTCCCCCGCCCGCCCTCGCAGCCGGGTGCGCATGCCCACACGCCGCTTTCTGGGCGAGGAGGCGGGACCCGGACGTGACGTCATCGCCGCGCGCGGCTCCCAGGCGTCCTCGCAAGGTCGCTTTGCGGGACGCGAGTGTGCGGTAAGTGACAAGACCCCGGTTCGGGTCCGCGCTGCGTCCTTCTGCTTCGCCACCTGCGGCGACATGACGGGGTACACGCCGGACGAGAAGCTGCGGTTGCAGCAGCTGCGGGAGCTGAGAAGGCGATGGCTGAAGGACCAGGAGCTGAGCCCCCGGGAACCCGTGCTGCCCCCGCAGAAGATGTGGCCTATGGAGGCATTCTGGAATAACTTTTTGCGGGATAGGTCCCCTTGGAAGAACATGGTGAGTAGGGGACCTCCCTCCTTCACACACAGACACACACACACTGCCGCTGCCGCAAGCCCGGCCACCTGATGTCCGCTGGCTGCAGCCACATCAAGACCGACGCTGTTCTGAGCCCTCAGGTTCTGCGAGGACGCTGTCTTGTCCCTAGTGTCCTGGGCAAGGATCAGAAGTCCTGGAGGAAGCTGGACGTGTTGATGCATGCCTGTAATCACAGTACTTGGGAGGCTGAAACCAGAGGCCAGCCTCAGCAACTTAGTGATACCCTGTTTAAAAAAAAAAAAAAAAGTTGAGGGTTTCATTGAGAAGTAAAATGCCCCGAGTTCATTCCTCAGTAACACACACACACACAGAGTCTCTCTCCCCTTTTGGAATCTTGCCCTTTTGCTGTCAAGTATGGTAAGTATGGTTCTTTCAACTGTAAAAAACTTCTCTCAGAAGAACAGCCAAGGAGCCCGGCGTGGTGGCGCACGCTTGTAATCCCAGCATTCGGGAGGCTGAGACCGGAGGATCCGGGTTCGCGGCCAGCCTCAGCTACCTAGTGAGGCACTCCGCAACTTAGTGAGACTCAGTTTCAAAATAAAAGACTAAAAAATAGGGCTGGGGGTATAGCTCGGAGGTAGGATGCCCCTGAGTTCAGTCCCCAGTACCGAAAAAAAAAAAAAAAAAGGAAGAACAGCCAAGGATTCACTACAGCTAAAATTTTGTGATTTTAATATTTGAGCTCACTAGTCTAACTTTTAAGGTTGAGGTTATAAACAGTTCACCCAACTAATGGAGGACACATTGAGCTCCTGGATGTAGTGCAGCACCTATGTGATCATATAAAAATAGGAGGTACTGTTGGTATGCTTAATGGGTAATACTCAAAGCTACCTTTTAAACCACCACCATATACTTTTAACACACTGTTTTTGTTTTATTTTTGCTGTTGGGAATTGAACTCAGGGGCATCCACCTCCAAGCTATGCCTTCAGCCCCCTTCCCCCCTTTATTGAAACAGGGTCTTGCTAGGTTGCTGAAAGTCTCACTGTGTTGCTGAGGTTGTCCTCAAACTTGCAATCCTCCTGAGGCTGAGGCCTTGCAAGTACTGGTATTGCAGGCATGGGCCACCACACCAGGTTTTTTTGTTTGTTTTTTTTAATGACATTCCTGGACTGCGCTAGGCAAAATATCACTCATTCAAAGTCTGATCTTTATTTTCAGGATTTGGGGTGTTTTCTTGAAGACCGTTATCTAAATCACATCAATTCTGAGTGATGGACACTTAAGTGATAATTGCTTTCAGTTACATTGGCTAGTAATAGTAATATTTATAAATAACATTGGGTGCTTGCTATTTGTATGCCTGGCACTCTGCTGAAGGTTTTACATGTGTTACTTTATTTCTTTATTCCTATAAGGTACACACTGTTCCTAATCTTTCTTTTAAATGGAGGTAACTGAGGCCTACAAAATTAAGTGATTTACCTGTGGTTACAGAGCTAGGAATTAAAGGAGTTTATGTTGAAATCCGTGACAAAGTCTAGTGCAATAGAATTGGTGTAAATTTTCTGAGAAAGTGGGATTAGGTACTTATTTCTGGTGACAAAATTCAACTCTTTAATTCAAGCCTTCTCTGACCCTTTGGGTCCCCAACATTACATACTGATTTTAGCAGTCACTGTTTGAAAGTTCTCTCATCCATCATCCAGTGACTTAAGGAAGTAAATATCATTTGTTGAATTGCATCTTAGCTTACTTTGAGTGAATTGTTTCTTTTATAATCCTGTTATATTTAGACACCCATGTTTCAGTCAAACTGCCATGGAAAAATTCCATTTTTAGTTCTCTTTTATAAACTGCTTTATAACAGTATATCAGAAGACACCTCAGAGTGAGTTTGGAACGCTCCTGCCTCAGTATGTGAAATGTTTTTTCCATCTTTAGTATGCTCAAGGTTGTCTGCCTTAAACCTAGAAGAATGCAACTGGTGTTGACTGTGGGTATTACAATTGATGTTAGGGAGAGTATCTTACCTGGAAAATTCTGTAGGTTTGGTTACTCTGGTTAAATCCATTAAAATTATTCTTTATGCTGTTTTACTTTTTAAGCCTTATTTGTTCTGTACTCTGTAGATATCTTGTAGTAGGCTCTACACTTAGTAAAAATATTTGAGGTGGTAAGATTTAACTGTAGACTATAAAGAGATATGCTCCATTTAGAAATTTGTAAAATAATGACACTGTTATACCATTGACAGTTGGTCTTAAAAACAAATATAGGATATGTGTTTATATTCTATACACATAAAAAAATAGGATATGTGTTTTTCCCCTCAGATCTATAATGTATACCGGCGCAGTATCTTTGCTGTTACTCATGTACTTATACCTGCCTGGGTTATTCATTATTACCTCAAGTATCATGTGACTGTAAGTATGTTTTAAGTATCTGCTTTTTAGAATTAATTTTTAATATTATGCATAATATTTACTATGTGGATATGCTGTATTCTTCACTTAGTGAAAATAAGTTGACACTTATAAGCTGATTTTTAAGTATTTTTAATTCTTTTAGGTAAAAGATTTAATGAAATTTGCAAGTAATCAAGTAATAAATATGTTTTTTTCAAAAAAATTGCTGTTTTCTTTTTGGTATTGGGGATTGAACACAGGGACATTCTACATCTAAGTTAATACTCCCAGTCCTTTTTTGAAACAAGGTCTTGCTAAGTTGTCAAGGCATTGAATACATGCTCCTTCCTGTCTCAGCCTCCTAAATACTGGGATTGCAGGCATGTGCCACTGCACCCAGCTAATTATTCTTTGTTAGTTTACAATTCGAAATGCATTTCCTAATAATCAAAATGTAGCTGACTTAATGCTAATGTAAACTTAGGGTCTTGAGTAGGAGGGGGAAAAAAAAATTCTGCCCCTTGTTTTGAGCATAGATCTGGTATAACAATAAAATTCAAAATTGACAGTATTCTTTGTCATCATCCCATTTCCTTTTTTCCTTTACTTTTGTCTGATTTTTCATAATTTTCTTTCTTTAGAATCCAGGAGATCCAAAAACTTGGACTTGAAAGATCTTGCAAGAGCTGATCAATGGAGGCAGTTGCCATATTTTAAAGGCCAGGGATAGCGCAGTGTGGTGCATGGTGTTGTATCTAGGCAGGGTGATGAGGGCATGCAGTTTCTGGAATGGTGTGGAAGGGGAAGCAATGATGGCTTCCTTGTGGTGTGCTGGAACACAAACAAAGTGAAGAGGGCATACTTGTAACAGTGAGTAGTTTTAGATCCAGAACGAGTTGTGGGGGAAGAGAGTGCACATCTGTTTGGGGAGTAGCAGAGAACATTTGGAGGAAAGGGGGAATGGCAGTGATGGAGGTAGCAACCCAGAGTAAGACAAAAGAACCCAAGTGAAGTGAGAAGGTTAGACATGTCGGGCTATGGTGTGGGTGATATGGCAGGAGATGTGTAACATAGGAGACTGAGCGTGTAAATATGTATGTTGATGATAATGGGACCCAGGATTCTCACCTGAAAAAGAGAGAAAAGCTTATGGTTTCTAGGATGGAATTGGAAGTATTGTGAATTCATGGTTTTTACATAGACATAAATATGAATGTAAAGGTGGATATGTGTGTGCTTGTGTGTTGTATATTCCCTACTTCTGTCCATTGAGAAGACCCAACTAAGGTCCCTTAGTTACTAGGATGCCGAACTGAGGTCTTATTTTCTCTGCTGAAAGAAAGCGGAGCTCCCTGGAGAAATGTTGATTGCAGGGCCGGAGCAGGGAAAATATAAAATGAGCTGGTTGAGCCAAAAAGTAAAGAAGTGTTCAAAGAATGATGGGAATGTATCAGAAGGACACGGATTTACACTGGGATAATTTGAGCATCAAAATAAATAATAAGCCAAGTGTAGCCACATACCTGTAATTCCAGTACTTCAGAGGCTGAGACAGGAGGATTGCAGGTTGGAGGCCAACCTCAGCAAGTTAGAGAGTGCCTGTTACAAAATATAAGACAAAATAGGGCTGGGGGTGTAACTTGGAAGTAGAATGCCCTTGTGTTCAATCCCCAGTACCCTCCCACACACACAAAATAATAATAGTAACAGATGAGAGTCATCTGAATAAACAAAATGAAAATCTGACTCCATACTGATAAAAATAAATAAATAGTAAAGGTTTTTGTATGATAGATTGTTGAGTAATAAGTGGACAGGGAATGATAGAAAAGTCACCATTCAAGAATCATAGCAATATTTAGTTCAGGCAAGGATGCTAAAATTAATTTAAAGATACCTATCCTCAAAAACTTGTTACAAAGGAGGAAAAAAAGTAACTTTTGTAGTGGAGAAATCTGGTGGACAACACCTTAGCATTGTTAATAATGGGACAAACTGAAATTTTGTGATACTTGAAAGGAGGAAATAGAAGGAAAGCAGCATCAATTGTGTAATACTCCTACCCAAAGTACATAATCTGAATTCAGTCATGAGGAAACAAAACAAACCCAAATTACTGTTCTGCATGATTATTTTGTGTTTCCTTCAAAAGTGCCAAGGTCATGAAAGTGAAAGAATGTCTGAAGAGTGTTCCAGATTGAAGACTAAAAAGACATGCTGATTGTGTAGTCTTTTAAAATTTCTGATTGGTGACATCATCTTTGTTTTCTTCACTAAGGAAATTATGTCCCTTGATAAACAAACATGGAGTGCCTAGTATGTCCTTTGATTGCTATAGAGAAACAATACAAGAGTAAATTCCTGACTTCAAGGAATGTACGTGATGTTGGAAGATAGATATGATTTAAGTAAGAGTACAGAGAAGAAAAGCTACTCCAGGGAGAAGGAAAGATATGGAGTCAGTTCAGGCATGGCTGTATGTACCCAAGGCTGGAGATGACTAGGACGGAAGGTCTCTGTTGACTCATTAGGCTGGGACCAATTTATGGAAAGTCTGAAAAACAAGGCAGAAGAGGTTGAGCTGTGTGTGATAGACAGTGGGAAGCTCCCCATTTGTAAAAGGAAGAGTAACTTGATGAATGTGAGGAGAATGAAGAAAAACATTGAAATGTAGGTTGAATTAAAGGGAGGAAAGTCTGATATCAGGTAGATTATCTGGAAGCTGTTGCAATTAGATGTTAGCTAATGAGAATCAGGTTAGAATAAAGGCAGTAGGGATGAAAAAGAATGTCTAAAGACAGGTTTAAAGAAAAGAAACACCTGAAGTTAGCAGTTGGTTGAGTTGGGGATAAAACCAAACTTAAAAGTCCTTTAAGACTGCAATATTTTTAGCCTCAGAATTTATAAATAAGGTATCTAGAAGGGAGGGCTTTCTGGTGATGAGGAAGAAGTTAATCTATTTAGCATGTGCTAAACATGTCCTACAAATAAATATGGCCTGTCTTATGTTGTTTTGGGGTGTCCCCCTCCTTCCCCCAGTACTAGGGATGGAATCCAGGGGCATTCTACCTCCGAGCTACACCCCCAGCCCTATTTTATTTTTTTTTTTGAAACAGGATCTCACTAGGTTGATGAACTTCTCTACTTGCTGAGGCTGTCCTAGAACCTTCGATGCTCCTTTCTCAGCCTCCCAAGTACTGGGATTACAAGCATTCACTACCACGCCTGGCTCCGTTTTGTTTTAAAACAAGAGATTAGTAGGGGATGGTAGGAATTGGAGATGGGTAAAGTGTTCTTACTTTACAAACCAACAGAAAATCTTTCTGCAACCAGTAAAGGGGGGCTAACAATATTTCTAAGGGTGAGATAATAGTTTATAGTTCTGTTGTTGGAGGGCTTAAAATTTTTTATATTCATCTGTAAATCCACAGGTCATTTCACATCATTATAAATCTGTTATTTTTTCACTTTGTTAGCATGTAAGATCCTAGAGAGATTACTTCCTGTCAGTAGAAGTTTTTTTAGCATCCAAGAGTGCTTTTTTTTTTTTTTTTTTTTTCGGTACTGGGGATTGAACTCAGGGGCATCCTACCTCCGAGCTATACCCCCAGCCCTATTTTATTTTGAAACCGAGTCTCACTAAGTTGTGGAATGCCTCACTAGGTAGCTGAGGCTGGCCGCGAACTCGGATCCTCTGGTCTCAGCCTCCCGAATGCTGCGATTACAAGCGTGCGCCACCACGCCCGGCTATCCAAGAGTGCTTTTTATATAGAGAAAGAAGTGGCTATAGTTACCAGGAATATAAATTAATATTTAATTTGTTAGTTTTAAACCTAGATACCTACTTTTTTCTTAATTCTTTGAATTTAATTTTAAAATTCTGTTAAATTACAAACACATCTAATAAAAGAGGAACAATTTCCTTTCTTTGTTCTGTCTTTAGATTAATTGAAGTTAAACTCTCCTAAAAATAATTTCACTTACAAACACAATCGAATTTTCTTAAATGCTGTAACCAGCATGTATAAATTCTGTACATTTAATTTTATTTTCAAGTACTTATAAGGCAGATTTGTAACCCTAAAAAGCAAATTTTTGACTTAAAATCACAAATCTAAATTAATTACACATTTTAACTGAATCCTAAATCTAACCTATTGGACCTGCTAATAGCTGTATTATCTTATATATTACAGACATGCTAATCAACAGCATAAATGGATTGTCAAAATGTTTAAAGAACTTTTAAGAGTTGACATTTATTTTTATACTATATGCTTTATTTTATCATATCTATGTTTAAAATTTCCTAGGATTGAAAGGATGATTTATTTTCTAGAAGAGGCAGTTACTGGGTTAACCATACAGACTTTAATACGCTTGCTTATCACAGGGATTCACATTTTCAGGTGATTTTCCCTTAGCTATAGGCAGACATTGGCCACCCAGTCACCTCATTCTTTCTCTTGATTTGGGTAGTTGGAGGTCTGCACTTTCAGTAAGATTGCAGCCAGTTTGCTTCAACTAACTCTTTTGCTGCCTAATAAATTCTGCATCTCTCTGAAGATATTTCAGTGTCTTCTTACCTTTGGCCACAGTTCTTAATAAAGACATTTTAGCTGGGCAAAGTGGCACATGCCTGTAATCCTAGTACTTGGGAGGCCGAGATGGGAGGATTGCAGGTTCCAGACCAGCCTCAGCAAGATGCTCAGCAACTTAGTGAGAGCTTGTTTCAAAATAAAAAATTAAAAGGGCTGGGGGTGTAGCTCAGAGGTAGAATGCCCCTGGGTTCAATCCCCAGTACCCAAAATAAAAATAAACATTTTAATGTTCTCACATTGAGTTTCTCTCATACACCAGTTCTGTGTGTCTTGTATCATGTTATCTTATATCATGCCAATAAAGTTAAGTGTTTTGGTGTGGTATCTTAATGCAGATATACATGCCTTATAAGTACATTTACTCAACAAATACTTATTAAGGACCTCCTGCATGCAAGGCACTATCCTATTCACAGGGATAAAAAGTAGATTGCCCCCCTGCCCCGCCCTCATGAAATGTTTATTCTAGTCTCGAAACTAGAAATAAATACATGAAGAGGCATACAATGCTATAGGAGGTGATCAAGTCTTTCAGGTAGAGGAAGCAATAAGTGCAAATGCCCTGTGGCACAAGCAAGCTTGGCTGTTGGACTAATAGCTAGGGAGCCATTGTCAGACAAGTAGTCAAGGGCCAGTTCATGTAGGGTCATAAAAGACCACAGCAGGGATTTTGCCTTTTTCTCTGAGAATTATGGAACTTTGAATAGAGACATGATACATCTTGAAAGGATCACTCTGCCCTTGTCTGCATAATGGAGGGCACAAAGTGGAAGCAGGGAGGTTAGTAGGTGTTGCAATAGTCTAGGAGAAAAAATGATAAAGGCTTGAGCAAGGGTGAGTGCTAGAGGTGCTGAGAAGCATTTGCATTGAGGATACATTATCAAGGAAGATGGAGCAACATCTACTGACAGTCAAGGTTGTACTAAGGTAGGGAACATGGGGAAAGTTAAGTGTTGGACCTGGTTAAGTTGAGATGCCTGTTGATAGCCAAATAGAGATGCCAAATAAACAGTTAAGTCTGGAGTTCTGTGAAAGTTCAGGGCTTAGGTTGAAATTTGGGGTATGACCACTTTTATTTTCAGAAGAAACAACACCATAATTAACACTTACTTTCTTGCAGACAAAACCATATGCCATCGTTGAAAAGAAGCCCAAAATATTCCCAGTAAGTCTCAAAATTTGCAATTTTTTTCTTTTATTCACTACCTGTCCCCTTTCCTTCAGTGATCATTAGACTAAAATGTCTTCTCCTGTTTAAGTGCCTGTTTTCTGTATTATTTTTAAAAAAAATTAAAAGAAGGAAGTAGTATGAGGTAGCAGCTGGAGTTGAAAATGGAAATTGGGTACATTAATTTTCAACCTTGTTTTATGACCTTGATCTTCCTAATGTGAGTTAAAGGTACCAACAGTTTTTCACTGGTATCCTGTTTCAGGTTGGTTAAAGGATTTAGGGCACAAGCCTGAGCATGGTGACAGCAACTGCATTTCTATTACTTCTAAACTTTTAATTTCCTGTGCCTTTGTACCTCATCTTCAAGCTTAACCTAACCTCTCCATTTGTGAATTTAGAACCCATCAATCTGTTTTAAATTTCAAACTATGAGTATGTAAGCCCTAATGCCACACATGTTATCTAGGTTTGAAAAGGCACCTGTACCAGCTGCCCAGCCAAAGTTCACATTCTGTCTTCAGTGTCTAAGTCAAATGGAAAACTGGTGAAACTATGTTTCATTATGAGTGAAACTTCTATTTTTTTCATTTGGATCTTAATATTGTCTAAGTCCTTTTTAAAGTGAAGGCCAGAGTTCAAACAGCTTTTCCATGCAAGATCTAACCAACACAGAATAGAATAAAACTACCACTTCCAAGGCCTTGAGATTTTTCTACTAAATGTTTCTTTGTTTTCCTAGGGTGATACAATTCTGGAAACTGGAGAGGTAATTCCACCAATGAAAGAATTTCCTCATCAACATCATTGAAGACTACTTAAAACTTTGAAAGGCTTATGAGCTCAAGTTTGTTCCTACATTGCTATATTTACTAAATATGTTTCCTGCGAAAGTAATAAAATCTACTGTCATAAAAAGTGTTGTCATATTTCTTCCCATTGTACAATATCATAACAATAAGTACAAACCAGAAATACTAAACAAATATGAGCAACCAACTACTTTTACTGGCCATTATTGACTTGAGAAACAGGATGTAGAAAAAAGAATTTAGTCACATGATAGATTTTTTTTTTCCTTACACAGTACTTACTCCAATTTGGTTTGAGGGTATGCAACAATGTAATGTTGCAATAAGCAAATATAAAAACAGGATTCCACATTTCCATTTTAGAAAAGGTGTTCTGAGACATCTTTAAAGAAGCATTTTAGAAAATCGAACGAAAAGCTTGTCATTCTATTTATGATGAGACTCAAGCCTATCACATGTATTTGAAAAATTAGTTATTATAAAGGACTATACAAAAACAAACTTGGAAACTATTATGAATTTTACTTTTAAGTCTACATAGGTGTCAGCTAAGCACGAGGAAAAGAATCGTATTTGCAGAGAATTAAATCCAGAAGAATTACAAATTTTCATCATTCATCCCGAAGATTCTGTTTGGGTATTCCTTCCTCAGCAGTCTCCGAGCAGCTACTGTTGATGCATAGATAACGTATCCCCAGGAGAGTAAAACGATTGCAAGCAGCAACTTAAAAAAAAGAAAAGCAAGAGGAAGTAAAAGCAAAGACATTTACTGGGTGTGGTACTTTCCCCCGGCTTCCGTTCTGTTTACCATGTGCCAGAGTGAAGATGGGAAATTACAGTTAACTGGAGCTGCAGAGTCGAGTACACCCAGCAGCTCTTACGCAACGAGCGGAAGATCGTGTCCTCCAGGAAGAGGCGGAGTCGAGGTGAGGGAGTGAAACGCTTAATTCAGGAATGGATTTTGGAGTTTGGGCGCTGAAGAAATACGGGGCCTCTATCCTGCAGGCCCAAGGAATCGACACCGTGCTGCCCCGCCAGACCCAGAACCTACCACTGAATAAATCCAGTCCAGGGTGCGGCGACTCACTGGCTTCATGGTAAGGAGACGGCGGCGGCCCGCGGGAACGGGCGGCAGCTTCGGGCTCTAGAGTAACCTCCCGGGCGGTGGCCGCCGAGCTGCAGCAGCCATCTTTCAGCCGGGCGCGAAGGCCAGCCCACGCGCTTCGGAAGCGCTTCCTATGGGTCCCGCTGTCCTCTTCCGCCCGGAGTTGGGATGCGGTCACGTGATGAGAGGCCTAGCCCGCCTTTTAGGGAGGGGATGGAATAAAGGAGAAAATGTATTTAAAATTGCTTTTCTGCCGTTTAGAACAAAGATATGCTTCCTTAATGGATTTTCTTTCCAGTTGCAGCGCAATATTAATTCAGAATAATTCACCGTTGTGTGTATTTAAAAGTTTGAAAAATAATTCATGCTTTAAATGTTAAACCAGCCTGCAATACTGGAAGATTTAATGCCCCCCCATCTATTCCCACATAATACAGATAGACCTTCGTATTTAATCTTTGAAATAAACAAAAATTCCATCCACTGTTTTATATAACTGACGAGTCGGTTGTTGGAATCCTTGTTGCACCCTTAAGTAACCCAAGTTTTTGAGAGTGTAACAGGTTGTTGATGTAAATTATATTACTAAAAAGAAATTTGTGGAATGTGTTACTGGGCATAATGTACCAGCTAATCAACAAGTGTTCTTTGAGCGTCCCTGTGCTTAGCACTGCAGTGAGTGTGAAATCTTAAGCCGAAGCAAGGCAGTTTGGCAAGAGAGCTTAGCAAGTTCCACTCTAGAATGTTTGAGACGCTCACAGTTGAGGCCTGAGAGGTAGAATCTGGCAGTGTGGGCCTCTGCGCTCAGACGTTCTTTCTTCACGGATCCCAGTCCCTACTTAACAGGGTGTTATGCCAGATTTCGGGGAGTGGGAAAGGGAAAAGCAGTCTTTTGAGAGAAAAACGTTTTCTGCTTGGGGAAGAGTTCAGGCCCAGGTAAGTGTTTCTTCTTATACCGCAGTAGATCTCTCTCTCCCTGTAGAGTGTACTGGATGAGCTCTGGTTTTGGATTGCTTCAAACTCCGGTCTTGCTTCCCAACTGCAACCAGAGGCCGAACCAGAGTTTCCTTATCTATACGCTAGAGATAATTTAGTAACTTCTCTTAGGTGAAATTTAAATACTGAAGTAGTTGTTGCGTTTTCCGGGTAAATTGGGAATAGACATTGTCATCCTGTACACTCTGGCTATGAATAATAAGATAAGTCTGTAATCTCAGTACTTGGGAAACTGAGACCGACAGCAGGATCGCTGGTTCGCGGCAAGCCTCAGCAATTTAGCGAAACTCAGCAACCTAGCGAGACTCTGTTTTAAAACAAAAAAAAATGGTTGGGGGTGTAGCTCGGAGGTAGAATGCCCCTGGGTTCAATCCCCAGTGTCACAAGGAGAAAAATAAGAAATAATATTAGGTTGCTGATAGTGGTGAGTGCCGTGGAGAGTGGTCCTGCTCTTTCTGGGAATGGAGCCTTGGGGGGGAAGGGCCGAGCTTTGGGCGGTGCGCACTAAGCCCCGCCTCCAGCCCAAGTGCGCCTGCGTTACAAAAGCGGCTGTTGTGTTTTGACGTGCCGGGGGTTGGGGGTGGGTCCCGCCTCCTGCCCCGCCCCCAGGCTGCCATTGGTGATGCGCCTCTTACGTCACAGGGGTCGCAGCAGCCGCCGGGGTCTCCGCTATCTCGCGAGGAGGGTGAAGCACTCCCGCCCGCTCCGGCTCCCGAGGGTAGGCGGAGAAGTCGCCGAGTGCGCCTTCGCGGATCCTGCCGTCACCGACCCAGCTTCCTCGGCCGTCGGGAGCTTGCCTCGACCGCCCCGGATGGGCCTGCGCCGGCGTCCTCTGAGGTGAGTCAGGTCGGGAACAATGGGGCACGGGGGTCGGAAGGTCCGGGCTCCCCTCCCGGAGCCAGGCTGGGGCTCGAGGGGCTGCGGCCGAGGCCCCTAGGCCGTCTGCGCCCGGGCGGCGGGCCGGGGTCCCGGCAGGCGGCTCCTGCGGCGGCGCACCTGTGGATCGGTGAGGGTGGGCGGGTGAGGGCTGCGTTTCCAAGAAGCGCTCCCGGGGGGCGCGAGCGGAGCGGTGTACTGGAAAGAGCGTGGTTTCTGGAAGAAACAGCCGCTGTGTCTGAATCGTGGCATCGCCACAGAGACGGAGTGTGACCTTGGCCAGGTCCCCAGTCCCCGGAGCCTGTCTGTGAAATGGGAATAACAGTGTTTTAGTTCGTGGTGGTTATGTAATGCACATGGTACTATCTTCGATCCTAGCTGGTGGCAGTTCTCAACCTAAGGAAGCCACTATCTCCCTGACTGTTGGAGTTGTCTGTGCAGTGTTACACATTCTGGGTTGGGCTTGAAAGCCTGAGTGAGATTTCATCAACCATCCAGTTATAGTTGCAGCTTTTCTCATTCGTAGACTGGAAGGGGGCAGTGCTGAGAAGCATATAGTGATTTAAAAGGAAAACTAAACACAATTTTTGGTAGGTAATTTTCCAGATTACTTAAAATTAAGAAACAGTGACTCAGGATTTAAGCTAATAATGGTGAGCCTTTTTTTGGAGGTGTTTTTTTTTTTTTTAAGTACGTGAAATATATAGCTCTGCAGTCAAGCACAACCAGCCAGGCTTATCTGGAATGAGTGGCTTGTGAAAAGAACGATTTCACAAGCAATTCTTTTTATTCCTTGATTTGCAGTTAAGTTTTATAAGATCTGGTCAGTATATCCTATAATTTTGTGCCCTCTTTTGGAATTGGTGATAAAGCTGCAGTTCAGAGAAGTACAGTGATTTCTTTAAGGCAGCAAGAAGTAGTAGGACTCGGGATTGGTTTTGTTTTTTTTTTTTATGTTTTTGTGGTACTAGGGATTGAACTCAGGGGCATTCTGCCTCCGAGTACACCCCCAGCCTTATTTTTTTATTCTTTATTTTGAAACAGAGTCTCACTAAGTTGCGGAGGGCCTCCCTAGATAGCTGAGGCTGGCCGCCAACCCGGATCCTCTGATCTCAGCCTCCCAAATGCTGGGATTACAAGCGTGCGCCACCATGCCCGGTTCTCGGGTTTTTTTTTTTTTTTTTGCGGTACTAGGGATTGAACTCAGGGGCATTCTACCTCCGAGCTACACCCCCAGCCCTATTTTTTATGCTTTATTTCGAAACCGGGTCTCACTAAGTTGCGGAGTGCCTCACTAAGTAGCTGAGGCTGGCCGCGAACCCGGATCCTCCGGTCTCGGCCTCCCGAATGCTGGAATTACAAGCGTGCGCCACCACGCCTGGCTCTCAGGATTTTTTTTTTTTAATACAGTCAAAGTCATTCTAGTTTATCTACTTGTGAATCCTTTGTGCTGCTTTGTTTAGATACATTAAGTATAATAATGACATTAAGTATAATGATTATTATAGACTTTACTCTGTCTGGGACATTATCATTACCTGTAACATTCCTCTGTTATGGGTGATGAACACTGCCAAAATTAACTTTATTTTCACATAAGAGAACAGTGTTGAGTTCTTACTGTGCTCCAAGCACTGTGCTAAGTGTTTACATGGGATATATTCCTTCACACAACCATATTTCCAAATGGGTACTATTATTTAGCCCACTTTAGATTTGAGAAAACACAAAGTTTTGGGGAAATAACTTCCTTCATGTCACACAAGTAAGAAGTGGTGGTTCTCTATATTGGCACTGCATTATAGATATCACTCACGCAAATGTAACCAGATGATACAGTTTTATATCCAGTGATAATTTAAAGAATGCTGTAGAAGAGGACTTTTATAGGAAGTTCGACTTCATGAAAAGTGTGATTCTGCAGAGCAGTCCTACTTCTGTTATATCATTGTGCAGTTTCCCAGATGTCTAGTCTGTGGTAGCCTTTAGATTCTAGCCTCCCAATTTTTTATCTCCTCCATTTTCCCCAGATCCTTGTACCTGTTGATTATATGAAATTCTCCTGAATTGAAGCATTCTTATCCTTGTTAAAACAACAGGCAGATTGGAAGATTTGAGAAAGGAAAGGTTTGGTTTAATCAGTTCATCTTAAAAATGGTAAATTTTATTTTGGATTTGGGAGGTTGCATAGAAAATTGGATCCGAAGAATTAGTCTTCTATGGAGAAATTAATTTGTGGTCCTAATTTCTAGAGTAGAGAAACCTTTATACAGTCTTCTAGAAACTGAAGCACTAAATTTGTATGCCATCAGGTTTACCTTTGCAATCTAAATCCAGTACCCCAGTTTTATTCCTTAATTTGTATTTTTAAACAGTTTTGTTTATATCCATCCATAAAGTTTACCTGTTTAACATATAATTCAGTGACTTTTAGTATATTTACAGAGTTGTATACCATCACCATAATTTAGTTGCATCACATTTCATCATTCCAGAAAGAAACTTCATATCAGTACCAGTCTACTTTCTGGTTTCATAGATTTGCCTATTCTGGACATTTCATGTAAATGATATCATACTGTATCTGGTCTTTTGTGACCGATAACTTTCTTATTTACCATAATAAGTAGGTTCATGTTGCAGCATATATCAGTCCTTTTTTTTTTTTTTTTGCCAAATAACTTACGTATAAACCACATTTTATTGAACCATTCAGTCCAGTTAATGGACATTCTAGTTTTCACTTTCAGGCTATCATGGCTGACTAATGTTGCTGTGATTATTCACATATAAGTTTGGGGGGGTGTTGCATTTGGTTATGATTTTGAAGAGATAATTCTCTGTTTGATGATCTGCTTGCATTGCCATTATTTGATTTTTCTGATGAATGCCATTCTTTGTTGATATATTCCTGTGTAGAAATACAAGAAAGAACCCTTAATTTGTTCTTTTACCTGTTATAGAGAACATTGTTGGTCAGTCTTTAGCTTTATGCTGTCAAAATGGTTAACAGGCTTATAAAACTAGGGAAAAAAAGACCAAGTTTTCTTTTTTTTTAAAATCAAACTAATTTAAATTTCAAGCTTACTATCTAATTCCTTTAATAAGTTCTGGGTAGTAATTTTTATGTGAACAAAAATGTTCAGTAAACACTAAGATTTGCCTCCTGAAGAAATTACAATAAAATATATTAACTTGAAACTCACTGTTCTTGGATTTTCCAAGTCTGTTAATCCTTTGTTATATAGGGGGGAAATTAAAGTCTAGAGTGAATGTGGATTTCTCTGCTTTACAGAGCTAGTTTTAGATGAAACCTGGTCTTTAGTCCAGCTCTTCTGATAACCTCTTCATTCCCTTCCTGGTTCTTCTCTACCCCTTCCTTCTAACACATGCAGTGTCTCTGATCCTACAGGTTTGTATTTCTTTTTTTTCCTGAATGGATAGAATTTTTAAAAGCCTATAAGTAGAGAAATATACGCAATATGATGTAGTAGAGAAACTTTTGAAATAAAGTTTAAATAATATTGACTGAGGGCTGGGATGTAGCTCACTGGTAAAGCACTAGCCTGATATTCCTGAGGCTTTGGGTTCTATCCCCAGCACTGTATGAATGAATTGCTAAAGATTAGTATTTTGTACTTATAATTCAACTTTCCCAGACCTGTTAATATTTAAGGACAGTGGTGTTTTTGCATTTCCAGTCCAAAAAAATGGGAGGCTGGAAATATTTGGACCCTCAAAGGTACATTTGTTCAGTATTAACTGGCTCTCTTACTAAGTTATGGTTCTGAGAAAGCCAAGGTACCGTAAGTGAGCAATTTTCATTTGAAAAACCTATGATGGAATACTTTTATTTCACAAATGCACGTTTTTGTTGTGGAGTTTGTTTTTCTTAAATTTATAATTCTGTTATTTAACTAACAGCATTTGGCCAGTGATGGAGCTTCTTATGATGGAAGAGGTAGAAGAAGATGAATAATAGTCCCAGAGAAACATAAAGGAAAAAAATATTTAATATATGCAGAATGCTTAGTATGGAATTTAGCAAAAGGAGAGGTTTATAGATAACAAGTTAAAATATAGCACATGTTAGATTTCACACTGGCAGATTCATTTTGTAAGTTATGAGCTGATGTGAACTGATTAAATTAGAGAGCAAAACTAAGATCCTGGTGGTCCCTGTGGGCTAAGATAATAGAAAGGGGGACTGAAAACTTAAGTTCAGGATATTTTGTGGTTTGGCTTTTGGGTTAAATAAAAAAGCTAACAAAGGCAAAGTCAATCACTAATCTGAACCTGAGAAGGAGGGAGGATGCGAGGGAGTGGAGTGGGAATTGGGGTAGGGTTAAATGAGCAATGTGTGCATGTATGCCTTTATCAGCTTGTACCTAACAAAGATGTATGATGACAATGCACACATTTAAAAAAATGCTCAAAAGGGTAATCAATGATTAACTGAATATTATCATAGTGTAGTAGTAGTATAACAGTAATAATAATGATAGTATAATTATAACAGCAGCTAACATTTATTCAGCTATTACTATGAGCTAGGCACTGAACGTGAGTGCTTTTGCACTTATTTACCTTTGTATATATGTATATATATATATTTATTTTACTGTACTTGCAGTCTGCCTATCTCAGCTTCTTAAGTTACTGCTATGTTTATTTCATTTATTCTTCACAAATAGATCCTTTTCTAAAATTTTTTGCTAAAAACCACAGAATTGCTTTAGATAGGTAGACTTTTATGTAAATTATCTACTAAAGCTGTTTTAGAAAAGTGTGTGTAGGTATTAACCACAAATCAATACTATATAGTATTTTGAGTGGTGGGTACTATGTTGGCTTTTGTACTTTTTTTGCATGTGTCAAGTATTTCTCATACTGCTTTTTGAAAGAATAATAGAATGGTCCATAATTTTTTTTTTTATTTTTGGAGTGCTTATTGTGTACTTTCTAAGGGCTTTTTACATCTTTAAAAACCTGTGAGACAAATTATCAACCTACAGATGAAACTGTAGCACAGATAGTAACACTTTTCTTGTGGAATGGGATTCATTCCTAGCAAATCTTATTTCAGAGCTCGTGCTTTAAGCATATTATTAAGCTATACTGCCTCCTTATATTATAATAAAAGTAAACCATTTGGGTATTTTCACAAAAGTATGTTCCAAGGTCTTTATTTTCATTTTTGTTTATAGATTTCTTTAGACATTCCTCTTTGAACAGGTTACTAATACATTTCTTTCCCTTTTACAGATAATGGCATCAGCCGCTAAGGAATTTAAAATGGACAACTTTTCACCTAAAGCTGGCACTAGCAAATTGCAACAGACAGTACCAGCTGATGCTTCTCCTGATTCTAAGTGTCCTATATGCTTGGATAGGTTTGATAATGTGTCTTACTTAGATCGCTGCTTGCATAAGTTCTGTTTTCGCTGTGTACAGGAATGGTCAAAAAACAAAGCTGAATGTCCACTGTGTAAACAGCCTTTTGATTCTATTTTCCATTCTGTGAGGGCAGAAGATGACTTCAAGGAGTATGTCCTAAGACCTTCATATAATGGTTCTTTTGCCACCCACGAAATGCGACGATTTCGCTACCGTACAACTATGACAAGGGAACGAAATGCTTCTGTTTATTCACCTAGTAGTACTATGAATAGAAGAACAACAACTCCACCAGATAGTGGAGTGCTATTTGAAGGGTTAGGCATTTCGACACGACCTAGAGATGCTGATGTTCCTCAGTTTGTGAGACACATTGCAGCAAGGAGGCCAGCTAATGCAGATGACAGATCTTTGCGGAAAATTCAAGAACAAGACATTATTAATTTTAGACGAACTCTCTATCGTGCTGGTGCTCGAGTTAGAAATATTGAAGATGGCGGCCGCTACAGGGATATTTCAGCTGAATTTTTCCGTAGAAATCCAGCTTGCCTTCACAGGTTAGTCCCTTGGTTAAAACGTGAACTTACAGTTCTTTTTGGAGCTCATGGATCTTTAGTCAACATTGTCCAGCACATCATCATGAGTAATGTCACTCGCTATGACTTGGAGAGCCAGGCATTTGTGTCTGACTTAAGACCTTTTCTACTTAATCGAACTGAGCATTTTATACATGAGTTCATCAGTTTTGCTCGATCTCCATTTAACATGGCAGCCTTTGACCAGCATGCTAATTATGATTGCCCTGCTCCTTCATATGAAGAAGGCAGCCATTCTGAATCTTCCGTCATAACAATATCTCCAGATGAGGCTGAGACCCAAGAGCTGGATATTAATGTAGCCACTGTTAGTCAGGCACCTTGGGATGATGAAACTCCGGGACCTTCTTACTCAAGCTCAGAGCAGGTGCATGTTGCCATGTCCTCTCTTTTAAATACTTCTGACAGTTCAGATGAAGAACTTGTCACAGGAGCCACTTCTCAGATACAAGGAGTACAAACCAATGAGGACCTAAATAATGACAGTGATGATTCTTCAGAGAATTGTGTCATTGTTGGGTTTGTTAAACCACTAGCTGAGAGGACCCCAGAACTTGTTGAACTGTCTTCTGACTCTGAGGAATTAGGCTCATATGAGAAAATGGAGACAGCAAAGGTACAAGGACAAGAACAGTCTTATAGTGATAGTGATGTTAGTAGATGTTCATCTCCACGCTCAGTTCTCGAAAAAGATGAGCAAATGAGTAAAAGTCATTGCAATTCTAGTGCAAGAATTAAATCAAAGGAGGAGGAGAAACGATCTGCATCATTGTCATCTAGAGACCTGAGCTCATCTGTGAGAGGAGACAGGGTGTATTCTCCATATAACCATAGACACAGAAAGAGGGGAAGATCCAGAAGTTCAGAATCTCGTTCGCAGAGTAGAAGTGGGCATGATCAGAAGAATCATAGAAAGCATCATGGGAAGAAGAGAATGAAGAACAAACGATCCAGAAGCAGGGAGAGTAGCAGACCAAGAGGGAGAAGAGACAAAAAGAGATCAAGAACAAGAGATAGCAGTTGGTCAAGAAGAAGCCAGACTCTCTCTATAAGTAGTGAAAGCACAAGCAGATCAAGGTCTCGTAGCAGTGATCACAGCAAAAGAAGATCACGGAGCAGAAATAGAGATCGTTATTATTTAAGAAATAATTATGGAAGCAGATATAAATGGGAATATACCTACTATAGTAGAAATAAGGACAGGGATGGCTATGAGTCATCTTACCGGAGGAGGACTCTGTCCAGAGCCCATTATTCTAGACAATCTTCAAGTCCAGAATTTAGAATTCAGTCTTTTTCTGAAAGAACAAATGCTAGGAAAAAAAATAATCACAGTGAAAGAAAATATTACTACTATGAAAGGCATAGATCAAGGAGCCTTTCTAGTAATAGATCAAAGACTGCATCTACGGGACCAGACCGGGTGAGAAATGAAAAACCTGGAGGGAAACGAAAGTACAAAACACGGCACTTGGAGGGCACCAGTGAAGTGGCTCAACCATCTCATGAATTTGCTTCAAAAGTAAAAGACTGTCACTACCAAAAGTCTTCATCAAAATTGGATGGAAACTACAAAAATGAGAGCGATAGCTTTTCAGACAGATCATCAGACAGAGAGACAAAACACAAGAGGAGAAAAAGGAGGGCCCGGAGCCCAAGTGTGGAGATAGTTTATGAAGGAAAAGCTACCGATACAACTAAACATCATAAAAAGAAAAAGAAGAAACATAGGAAGAAGCATAAGAAACATCATGGAGATAATACTTTGCGTTCCCCAGTTGTTATTACCATCGATAGTGACAGTGATAAGGATTACGAAGTAAAGGCAGATATGGAATGTGACAGAAGTGGTCCTCATGACCCTTTACAAAATGAGTTTTTGGCTCCTTCCTTAGAACCTTTTGAAACTAAAGACGTTGTCACAATAGAAGATGAATTTGGTGCCCTGGAAAAGGAGTGTGATATTACCACTCTTACTAACAACTTTAATAATGCCAGCAAAGCTGTGGATAATCCACCCCGGGCAGCTTCAGTTGAACGAATTCTTGACATAAGAGAAGAGAGTGCTTTTGCCTCTGATTTGGAAAACCAGCCCAATAGTATTGTATCTATTCAGACTGAGCCATCAAGGCAATTGCCTTCTCCACGGACATCTTTAAAGTCAGTGTCTCTTGGTAGAGACTATATGTCTTAAAACTGCCAAAGCATCCCATCGAGAATTCTGATGGCATAAAAAGGAACAATGTCATTTATTGCAGTCTATTTAAAGAAGATTTTTGGTGAAAACTCTTCCCCCTTAAAATATTTTAAGTGATTTTTTTTTGTTGTTGTTAATTTGTAAAAATTATTTGTTCAAAAAGTATGTATGTCCCACCCTCAGAGATACGCACTTTGAAGAACATGAAGTGAAGAACATGATATTGCTAGTAGTTTATTTAAAACTTGGGAACCTTTTTAAATAAAACAAATATATAAATTTTAGAAGTTATTTCATAAAGCCATATGGTATTGACATATTTTTAAGGTAGTCAATGTGTATTTTTGAATTTTCTTTTTTTGAGAGTTAATCTGGAAATGTGGTATAAGCCAGGAGAATCCCTTCAGACAGTCTTTATTTTTCTTCTTAAATTTGTATGATTCAAAACCATTTCTTCAGGCTAAATTGAGACATTTTAATCTGCACAGTTTATCTTCTGCCAAAAGAAAAATTTAATATTTCCTTTATATATTGTTTATCTGGACTGCCAGTAAAATGTATATTCAACAAAAGAGAAAAATAAAATAGTAACACTTTAAAACAAGAATTCAGAAATTTTCCTATATAAAAAACTTTAAAAATATTAGAGCCACTTCTCTTAACTTTTTTTTTTGTTTGTTTTGATGTGTTTCAAAATTATTTCACTTACAGAAATTGCAGGAGTTCCTTTTTAAACCCTCATTCACCAATTTTTAATATTTTGTCACATTTACTTTTTGGTTCTGTCAATGCAGTATTTTTCCTGAACCATTTGAGACTGTTAGATATATAATATCCCTTTGCCCCTTAATATTTGAGCATGCATTCCCAAAGAACAATGATACATTAACTATAGTGTAATTATCAAGGAAATCTAACATTGATATAGTAATCTGTAGTTTATATATTACATGTGCCCCTCTTAATGTCCTTAGTATCAGTTTCTACACCCCCCTAAAAGGATCCATTCCACAAGTGTCTTATTTATTTTTTGTCTCCATCTGGAATAGTTCTTTAGCCTTTTCTTTAATGACATTGACCCTTTTGTAGGTTTCATAGAATGCTCCTCAATTTCTGATGTTCGTCACAATTTTATTCAGATTGTGGGTTTGGGGCCAGAATACTACATACATGTTCTATCTGTTGATCTGTTGAGTAGCTTATCTGGAGGCACCTGTCCATTTGTACTTACTGCTGACACATTTTGATCGCTTGTTTAGGTTGTCCTGTTTCTCCTCTGTCTAGTCACTGTTTTTCCCTTCATAAATAACTGTGGAGAGCTACTTTGAAATCATGTAAGCATCCTGTTCTTCATAAGCTTCCCCCTGCCTAAATTTAGCATCTGTTGATGCTTCTTATTTATTAGGTGGCACCTTTCTATAAGGACTTTCTCTTCATTTATCTATTACTAGTGTAGATTCATAGAGCCTTACTTTATTCAGTAGGTTATAATCCTTATTGTGTCCTTGTTTTTTTTTTTTTTCAGTACTGGGGATTGAACTCAGGGGCATTCTACCTCCAAACTATACCCCCAGCCCTATTTTTTATTCTTTATTTGGAAACAGGGTCTCACTAAGTTGCGGAGGGCCTCACTAAGTAGCTGAGGCTGGCTGCGAACCCAAATCCTCCTGTCTCAGCCTCCCAAATGCTGGGATTACAAGGGTGCACCACCACACCCGGCTTGTGTCCTTGTTTTGATGTTCAAGTTTTTCTGTAATCAGTGGGAACATATTCAAGCTGGCCTCTGTATTCTTTTAAAAATTTTTTAGGCATTTCTTTTTCTTGTGTAACAAGAATATTCCCATGTCATCATTTACCTTCCCTGAAGTCAGGTGTTTGAGGAACTTTGGAGGCACTCAGCTTTTATTCATTATTCATTGACTGTAATTCAGCTCTAAGGGCAATCTTATTTCTGAGACTTATGTGGACGCTTCATTATAATTTCTGCATATTGTTAGCAATGATCAATTTTCATTAAGAACCTTGTCATCCTTCAAATATATGTCCTTACTTGGACAGAAAACTTGCTGGCATACAAGGGTATGTAAAATCTGGCTTTTTTACCCTTACCTCTATTTTCCCTAGTTTGCATTGTATTCATCTTCACCAATGAATTCTTGTTCATGCACTTAGCACCTAAAATTACTCCTACCTCACTAGACATGCACCAGCATCTTCCTAGATTCTTCTGAACTCAGCTCACATTTCTTTGCAATATTTATGTTGTTTCCTAACCATGTATTACTTTACATTGTCAAATCATTTTGCAAAACTTTATTTATAATCTTGTAAATCTGTGCCCTGCACTGCACATTAGGTGCTAGGAATTATTCAGTGATTGTAAGATACGTTCCTAACCCTAGTGACAGAGTCCAATACAGGAAAGTGCCAAATGCACAGGTGACTCTGTGTAAAGTGCATTGAAACTCAACCAAGTCTGCCCAGAGGTAGCAGGAAAGGCTAAACTAAGAGCATTTGAACTTGAAATCAAAGGGTGAGACATTGTAAGGCACACAAGCAAGAGGAGGGATGATTTGGCTTTCCTGCAGAAGGGATATTTCCATCAGCACAGATTTCTGACCCATGACAAGACAGTACATGATGTAATTAGAACAGGACAGTATGCTGGAGTACAGAGTGTGATAGGATATGATAAAAGACTGGAAAGTTGGTATTCTGAATAAAGTGCTGAGCATCATGGTTCTGTAGGAGGGAGGAATTTTAAGCAAAGGAATATAATATCACATGTTTTGTGATGCGGATTCTCTAGTAATGATAGGGGGTTGAATTTAAAAGTGAGAAAGTCTGTTAGATAATGCCTCATCTAACAACATCTGAGGAAGTAAGTCATGAAAGCAATTTCCTAGAAGAGAGCAGATTTGTTTGATGAGAAGGATGCAGAGATGAGGGAGTGGAGTGTTGAGGAAAGCTGACCATTTCTGCAGCCTAACTAAGAAAGGAAGAGTGGAGTTTAAAACAGGACAGGAGTATAAAATCAATGGTGGGTTTGCTTTGTTCTACATTTCATTTGTTTTGCGGTACTGGGGATTGAACCCAGGGGTGTTCTGCCTCTGAGCTACACCCCCAGCCCTAGTTTTTATTCTTTATTTTGAAACAAGGTTTCGCTAAGTTGGGGAGGGCCTCAGTGAGTAGCTGAGGCTGGCTGAGGACCTGCAATCCTCCTGTTTCACCCTCCCAAGTACTGGGATTACAAGTGTGTGCCACCATGCCCAGCTTTGTATTACATTTAAAATGGGAGGGAGACTTCAGCTTTGAGTAAAGCACCCACTGGAACAGGACAGGTTGAAAGTAAAGGAGAGCAGTAACTGATGAGACAAAGCAGCTGGTTGGGAGAGACTTCGAGAACACAGGGTGAAGTTGCAATGGATAGAGGCAGAGGCAGGAGGAGATGACAATGAACAAAGATCTTTGTGGTAGATGCATGAAGATGAAGTAGTGTGTGACCTAAAGCCTCTTCTTCATGAAATAGGAAGAATGCCATCTGAAAAGGATGCATCATGAGTGGGATTGGAGAGGAGTGGGAAAATGCCCCTTGAAGGACAGGGAGAGGAGGTTAAGAATTGCTCATTGGTGTTGAGGCCTCATTTGAGATGAGATATTTAAATTGGTGGAAAACTAGGGTTTGATTTTGTTTTCCTGGTAGTATTCAATGCTGGAAGTAGAAGCAGAAACATGTTGAATATATAGTATGCATTCTGTATTCCGAATAAATGAATAGAAGGAGATAGGCTGTGAGGAAGAGTTGGTCTAAGGGTGGCCAGACTTTTTTTCTCATGTGAGAGTTGGATGCATGATATCAATAACCAAGGTAGGGAATACAGGAATAGGGATAGTTTGGGGAAGAGACCAGGTTTAGTTTGAGACTGAGGAGCTGCCTAGCCGCATGCTGATACTGAGCACTTGAAATGTGCTTAGAATGGAGGAACTGAACTAAATTTTATTTAGTTTTAGTTAATCTAATAGCCACATGAAGCTGGTGGCTACCATATTGGCCAATATAGGTCTAAAGTATTCCTAGCATCACAGATGGCATAGAGGATTCCCATCCAGGTCAGGATTTCTAGAGGGGATCTAGAGACGGGTGTGACTCCTGGAGGTAGTATTGGCACTAGAGAGGATTAGGAGTCACTGGGGAGTAGAGTGGAGGCTGTGGAAGGATGAACTATTCCAGAGGAGGCAGAGCACGAGAAGCAGACCTAAGTGAGAATTCTAGGGAACAACTAAGAGAGACTAGAAAGTTTTCCTTCTAGTCACATATAGTTTCTTACACTTTTGTTTGTTTATATTCTCCTGCCTCTAAGACAGTGCCCTGCACACCGTAGAACATAAAGATTTTCAGAGGTTAATTTTACTTTTAAATTCTTGGGAAGACCTCACTGATACCTTCATGTGATCCTTACATCAGGAAACATTCTGCCTAGAGCAGGTTAGACTGCCTCCAAGGATATCTAATATGTTTTTAGGTAAAATATAGAACTAGGAAATCACCCCACTACCAATCACCTTCACTTTCCTTCACAACCTGGGGAGTTTTGTTTGCTTGTTTGTAGTACTGGAGGTTGAACCCAGAGGCATTCTACCTCTGAGCTGCACCCTAGTCTTATTTTTTTTTTATTTTGAAACAGCTGCATTAAGTTGCTGAGAGCCTCTAAGTTGCTGAGACTGGTCTTGGACCTGCTATCCTCCTGTCTCAGCCTCCCAAGTACTGAGACTACAGGCGTGCACCACCACACCACACCTGGTCTGGATACTGTTTAAATCACTTCCCTTGCAGTACCTTCTAACTTGCCTTTCCTTCTCTCCTCATTCACCTAGTTTACAGGTTGACAAACTTCCTCGAAAGGATCAGACAGTAAATATTTTAGGTTTTGTGGGTCATATAGAGTCTTCCCCCCCCCCAACACTTAAAGAATGTTAAGATAGTTTTAAGCTTAGTGCCTGGTACAAAAACAAGCCACTTACCAGGTTTGGCATACAAGCAGTAGTTTGCTGACGTTTCAAATGAGCTTTACTCTTCGTTGTGCCTACATGCATCCTGCTAAGTGTTCCTGAAGGAAGTAAAGTACACAGATTGATGTCGCCATAAAAACACCCACCAGCCTCATCTCCACGTGATGTACATGGATGGGCAGGTTTCTCTAGGAATCTTGCTCACTGTACTTGGTATATTGGTTCATTCAGATCTTAAACCTCTTCCCTTTTGGCAAGTGTTGGTCTCAAACACAAGCCTTTCCTGTTTACCAAAAGCAGCACTCCTGTCATATTCATTATTGGAAACACTGCCTGCCTGTTTTGTCCTGACCAGCATTCTCATGGGTCTTCAGGTAAGTGTGGGTCTGCTGAAATAAGGTGGGCTCTGCTGGGGCTACCAGGCTCTCGCACTTTCTGAGAGAGCAGCATGTACCAGGTTTCTTGAAGCCCAGGTCCAGAACTAACAATACCCTCCTTTCTGCATTTTGTTTCCTATAGGAAAGTTTTAAGTGAGGCCAGATTCAAGGGGAGGGAAAAAAGATTTCATTGCTGATGGGAGGAATTGCAAAGTCACATCATAAAAAGCTATAAATACCAGAAAAGTGAAGAGTTACAAATTTTGTAGTCTACCACAGCATCCACTTACCACTCAGTTCTCTTCCTCTAGGTCTCTGGTTCTCAAGGGTCAAGTATGCATCAGAGTCAACCTCTGGGTTAGTTGAAACATATATCATTAGTCTCCACCCCCGGAGTTCCTGGTTCAGAAGATCTCAGATGCCAAGAATTTGCATTTTCAATAACTTTTTCATGTGGTCCTGAGGCTGCTGGTTTATAGACCACACCTGGAGAACTTCTACCATAGATCCCAAACTTAATGGCTTACCAGACCTTTTTCAGAAAACAAACAAAAAACTCAGATTCCCCACCACCACTGCCCAGCACTTCCATCACCATCATTTTTCTTCTTTTGAGGGGGGGGGGGTGGATTACGGAGGATTGAACCTAGGGGCATTCTGCTTCCAAGCTACACCTCCAACCCTTTTTACTTTGAAATGGTATAAGTTGCTGAGGTTGGTCTTCAACTTGCAATCCTCCTGTCTCAGCCTCCCAAGTACTGAGATTACAGGTGTGCCTCACCAGGCCCAACTCTGCCCACATTTTTATTCAATAGCCCCTAATTGCATTTAAGGCTACTACTGCCCCCTGGATCATTCTAGCATTGCCTCCAGGGGGCAGTGTCACCTATTTTGGGAATATAAATCCCTCCATATTTGCTTTTAATTTCATTTATGTGTTTAATAAGAATTTCAGTTTTTCATTTATCCTCCTCACTCCTTTATCGTGTGTGTGTGTGTGAGAGAGAAAGAGAGACTAGGGATTGAATCCAGAGATCATCTGCTGCTGCTGCACCCCCAGCTCTCACTAGGTTGCTGAGGCTGGTCTCAAACCTTCTATCCTCCTGTCTCAGCCTCCTAAGTACTGAGATTACAGGCATGCAACACCATGTCTGGTCTTTATCTTGTTTTTAAATGACTTCTACCCAGAGAGAGGTCTGTTTTCTGACAGCATGAGCGAAATGCAACCTCAGACCCTACTGGATCAGACACTAACAAGACGTGTGTATGATTCATGTGCACATTAATGCTGGAAAAGCATTGCCTATGGGTCTTACTAGCAAGCTCTCAGCAACTTAGCAAGAACGTGTTTCAAAATAAAAAGGGCTGAGGTGTAGTTTGGAGGTAGAATGCCTCTCTGCTCAATCCCCAGTGACCTCCCCCGCCCCTGCCTCCAAAGTCACCACCACTCACACAGCTGCTCAGGCTAAACAAATTGGAGTTCTACTTGACTCCTTTCTCACATATCCTACATCTTCTAACTCAGCAAATTGTATGGGATTGTAGGATTATATAACCTGCACATTTACCATGACCAGTGCTACCATCCTTGTCCAGGATGCCGTCTTTCAGTTGGACTAGTGCCATAGCTTCTTATCTATTTAGGTTTCTTCTACCCTTGTCTTGCTGCAGTTTGTTTTTCTCACTAGAATCCTTTAAAAACAGGAGTCAGAGCTGGGCGTGGTGGCACACACTTGCAATCTCAGTATTTAGGAAGCTGACAAAGGAGGACTGCAGGTTCAAGGACAGCCTCAGCAAGTGGTGAGACTTGCATCAACCTAGTGAGACCCTGTTCCCAAATAAAAACAAAATAGGGCTGGAGCTGGAGCTCAAGGGAGAATGCCCCTGGGCTCAATTCCCAGTGCCACACATGCACACACAAAAATATGAGTCAGATCATGTTCCTTCTCTCAAATCCTGCAATGTTTTTCAATCATATTTAGGATTAAAACCAAAGTCCTTATCAGGGTCCTTAAGGCCTTATGTGACCTGCCTTAGCAACTTCTTTTTCCTCAGTTCATTCTACTCTCGCAGCCCTACCTACCTCCTTTTCTTTTGTAGACACAATGTACTCCTGCCTTTGGGCCTTTGCACTTTATTTTCCTCGTGAGTAGAATGCTCTTCACTTAAGATTTCCTGTCTTCATTAGGTCTTCTCTGGCCAGCTTATCTAAGGAGCCTCTGTTACTCCTTAGGTCCTATATCCTGGTTTGTTTTTTTTTTTTTTTTTTTTTTTGCAGTACTGGGGATTGAACTCAGTGGCATTCTACCTCCGAGCTATACCCCCAGCCCTATTTTTTTTTTGCGGTACTGGAGGTTGAACTCAGGGGCATTCTACCTCTGAGCTATACCCCCAGCCCTATTTTTTATTTATTTTGAAACCGAGTCTCACTAAGTTGCGGAGTGCCTCACTAAGTAGCTGAGGCTGGCCGCGAACCTGGATCTTCCAGTCTCAGCCTCCTGAATGCTGGGATTACAAGTGTGTGCCACCATGCCTGTCCTATATCCTGTTTTATTTCTCCTCATTGCCCTCATTATTTCTATACAACAACTACTTGTCTGTCTCTGACACCGGAATGGAGTAAGCTGTAAGCCAATCTCCATATTAATCATGGTGCTGCCAGTCTCAAACCAGATACCTGGAATGCATCATTTATTTTTTTCCTCTTTCTTTTGCCAAGCACTCAATCCTATCTCAATTCACTACTTACAGTCTTCACTGCCACTGCCCTTACCTATACCCTCATTACCTTTTACTTGAGTGGATCCTAACTGATCTATCATTCTGGATGGGAGCCAGAGAGGTCTTTTAAAACATGCAGTCTGATTATATCACGTTTGCTTCAAGCCCTGTAGTGTGTCCCCACAGCACTTCATACCTTACCTTAAAGACCCTGTTTACCTCTTCAGCTCCGTTGCATACCATTTACCTCCATGTCCTCAAAGTTCCAGATAGAAATCTCTCTCTCCACCCCACCCCCTTGTGCATTCTATTTCTCTGCCTGGCATCCTGCTTTCCTGTTTTGTTTTAATTAATGGTGCATTGCAATTATACATCATAGTAAGGTTCAATATGTTACAAACATATATTCACACAGCTTGATATATTTTCCTCCACATCCCTCCCCATTCCCCTCCCCCCATGTTAGTGAAATTGGTAATAATACTTTTACATATCACCATAAGTATTATTTAAACTGTTTCAATCCTCCCTTTTTCCCTCCCTAACTCCCTGTTCCAATCCCCTTCCACTACACTAAAAATCTCAATCTCTCTCTCTCCCCTCTGCAATTTGTGTGTGTGTGTGTGTGTGTGTGTGAGAGAGAGAGAGAGAGAGAGAGAGACAGAAAGAGAGAGAGACAGAGAGAGAAAGAGAGAGAGAGAGAGACTAGGGATTGAACCCAGGGGCATTCTACTTCTGAGCTACACCCCCAGCCCTATTTTTTATTCTTTATTTTATTTTATTTTATTTTATTTTTTTTTTTTTTGCGGTACTGGGGATTGAACTCAGGGGCATTCTACCTCCAAGCTATACCCCCAGCCCTATTTTTTATTCTTTATTTTGAAACCGAGTCTCACTAAGTTGCGGAGTACCTCACTAGGTAGCTGAGGCTGGCCGCGAACCCGGATCCTCCGGTCTCAGCCTCCCGAATGCTGGGATTACAAGCGTGCGCCACCATGCCCGGCTTATTCTTTATTTTGAAACAGGATCTCACTAAGTTGTGGAGGGCCTCACTAAGTAGCTGAGGCTGGCCTCGAACCCAGATCCTCCAGTCTCAGCCTCCCAAGTACTAGGATTACAAGTGTGCGCCACCACACCTGGCTTCTCTGCATTTTTAAAAGTTCCTATGTTTCCTATTTTCTCTATGGCTTCCACATATGAGAGAAAACAGCCAATCCCTGACTTTCTGAGACCGACTGCTCTCATAGAGCATAATATTCTCCAGTTGCACCCATTTTCCTGCAAATGTTCTTTTTGGCTGAGTAAAATTCCGCTGTGTGTATATATCACATTTTCTTTATATATTCATCTGTTGACAGACTCCTGGGTTGATTCCATAATTCATCTACTGTGAATTGTGCTACAAAAAACATGGATATATGTATATCCATAGTATTCTGACCTAATGCTTTTGGAAAGATACAGAGGAGTGGTAAAGCTGTCATATGGTGGCTTCATTCCTAGTTTTTTTGAGGAGCCTCCAAACTGATCTCCATAGTGATTATACTAATTTACAATTTCACCATCAGCGCATAAGAATTCCTATTTCCCTCCATCCTCACCAGTATTTGTTATTGTTTGTGTTCTTAATGATTGTCATTCTAACGAGTTGGGTCAAATCTCAGTAGAGTTTTGATTTACATTTTCCTGATTGCTAGTAATGCTGAACATTTTTGATATATTTATTGTCCAATTTTATTTCTTTTTTTGAGAAGTACCTTTTCAGTTCAATTGCTCTTTTTTTTTTTTTTTTTTTTTGCGGTACTGGGGATTGAACTCAGGGGCATTCTACCTCCGAGCTACACCCCCAGCCCTATTTTTATTCTT
>PVLC010017374.1:0-33868 GCA_004027655.1 Graphiurus murinus
TACTGGGGATTGAAC
Organism: Graphiurus murinus; assembly: GCA_004027655.1. Lineage (NCBI taxonomy): Eukaryota > Metazoa > Chordata > Mammalia > Rodentia > Gliridae > Graphiurus > Graphiurus murinus. The sequence continues at coordinate 16 of PVLC010017374.1, forward strand.
TCAGGGGCATTCTACCTCCGAGCTATACCCCCAGCCCTATTTTTTATTCTTTATTTTGAAACCGAGTCTCACTAAGTTGCGGAGTGCCTCACTAGGTAGCTGAGGCTGGCCGCGAACCCGGATCCTCTGGTCTCAGCCTCCCGAATGCTGGGATTACAAGCGTGCGCCACCACGCCCGGCTAAGGATATGCACTTTCACTACTCTTATTCAATGTCGTATTAGAAATTTTTAACCAGAGTTCTTATGCAAGAGAAAGAAATAAAAAGCATACAAACAGGAAGGAAGAAACTGAATTATCTTTGTAAATGCTATGATTCTATACATAAAAAAGATCTAAAGACTCTACCAAAAAACTATTTGAACAAACAAATTCAGTAAAGTAGAAGGATACAAAATTAACATAAACAATCAGTAACTTTTTGAACATGAAAAGATGGGAAGACTTCCTATGTTCATGAACTGGAAGAATCAATATTGTTACAGTACTCATAATGCCCAGGGTGACCCACAGATTCAATGCAATCCCCATCAAATTACCAATGACAATCTTCACAGAACTAGAAACAGCAACCCTAAAATTAATGTGGAAACACAAAGACTCCAAATAGCTAAAGCAATCCTGAGCAAAAAGAACAATGCTGGAGGCATCACAATACTTGATTTCAAGACATACTACAGAGCTATAACAACACAACCAGCATGGTATTGACATAAAAACAAACACATAAGCCAATGGAACAGAATAGAGAATCCGAAATCAATCCATGAATCTACAGCTAACTGATTTTAACAAGGTGGCAAAAACATATGTGGGAAAAAGGACAGCCTCTTCAACAAATGGTGATAGGAAAACTGGATACCCACATGTAGGAAATGAAAAGCTTGACTCCTATCTCTAATTTGTACATAAATAAACTCAAAGTAGATAAAATATTTTGATGTAAGACTTGAAACTACCAGAGAAGAATATAGAGGAAACACTTCAAGATATTAGTATATGCAATGACTTGCTGGATAGGACTCCAAAAGCCTAGGAACCAAAAGTAAAACACTGACAAATAGGATTGCATCAAACTAGAAAGTTTCTGCAGAGCAAAGGAAGCAATCAACAGACTAAAGACACAAACTACAGAATTGGGGAAAATATTTGCCAGCTATTCATCTGACAGACAGTTATGAATCCAGAATATAAAAGAACTAAAAAACTTAAAAATAAGCAATCCAATTTAAAAAATGAGCAGATAAACAGATGTGTCTCAAAAGAATAAATACAAGTGGCCAATACATATTTGGAAAACATTCAATATGTTCATCAGGGAAAGGCAAATCAAACCATAATGAGATACCAATTTACCCCAGTGAGAATGGCTACTATCAAAACCAAAAATAACAAATACTGGTAAGTATATGGAGAAAAAGAAACCCTTATACAGTGTTGGTGGGAATATAAATTCATACAGTCACTATGGAAACAGTATGAAGGTTCCTCTAAAAACTAAAAATAAAGCTATATATGATCTAACTATCCCACTCACAGATATATCTGCAAAGGAAATGAAGTCAGCATACAAGAGAGATACCTGTAAGTCCATGTTCACTCAACCCTATTCACATAACCAAGATATGGGATTGGCCTACGTGCACATCAAGAAAGAATGGAAAAAGAAAATATGGTATGTATACACATGGAGTATTATCCAACAATAAGGAAAAATAAAATCCTGTTATTCACAGGAAAATGGATGGAACTGGAAGACTTCATGTTAAGTAAAATAAGCCAGACACAGAAAGACAAATACCAAATGTTGTGACTCATATGTGGAAACTTGGAAAAAAAAAAAAAAAGATGATCTGAAAGTAGAAAAGTAGAAGAGGGACTCTTAGGGACTTGGATAGATGCCTGGGCAAGAGAAGATGAGGGGGTAGAAAAAGGGTGATGTATGTATGTATGCAAATATCACAATAAATCCCAGTAATTTGTGTAATTAATGCGTGTAAATAATTACAATAAAAGGAAAAGAAAAATCCTTAATAATTAGCCCATAAGGATGGTAAGAAAGCAAAAAGTTTCATTTCAATAACATAATAATCCAAATTTAATTTCCATTATCATTTTGTTAAATGTACTTTTCCAACCATAACTCTGTAAAATTTTCACCTCCTTGTGGAAATCATCATTAAAATAAGAAAAACTGTGTAACGCACCATAAACATCTTCACAGAATTTCCAGTCAGCTAGTGTTACAGAGACACAAAGGTACCTAAGATAAATATAGTGTTTACTACTAGAATTTCAATATGGCGCTTCCACAGGTTGGTAAGAAACTGCACTTACCTTCTGCTGAAGGAATGGAATCCACTTGCAGTCCACCAGTTCCTGGCGATACTGTTTTGTGAAGGACCCAACGTAGGACACAAATGCTGCTGTAAGGAGGATGTCTCCACAGAGCGTCTTCTCTTGAGCTTCGAAGGATTTAATATTCTGACCCCAGCGAATCTTCTCTGACTGGACAATAAAATTACTCACAGGTAATTGCAGGGTCAGCATCAACTCAACAAATACTTAATCTTATATCACAGCTTCAGGCTGTGATCTTGTGCAACGTCTTTAGAAGGAACAGAACATAACTATCAGGCCTGACTGTTACACTCGTTCTTATGTTTGAAACTCATTATCACCATGTAGTACTCCTACTCTCCTCAATGGAGTTTAGAATGTTGAGATACTAGTTCCTTAACATCTCCTTTAATAAGAATTGGATGTGTGTGTGTGTGTGTGTGTGTGTGTGTGTGTGTGTGTGTGTGTGTTAATGGGAGTTGAACCCATGGCTATTCTACCTCTGAGCTACACCCTCAGCCTTATTTTTATTTGGAAACAGGGTCTCACTAAGTTGCAGAGGGCCTCACTAAGTTGCTGAGGTTGGCCATGATCCTGTAATCCTCCTGTCTCAGCCTCCCAAGTTCTGGGATTACAAGAGGATCCACTATGCCGACCTCAGGTGCCCTCTTAATCAGAATTGGGGTCCGACTTGAAAGTCAGAGAGTTGCTTCCCTGTCTCTCTGGGAAGAAAAGGCCAAGGGCTACAGCTGAGAATGGGTGATATTAGAATTCTTGATGTCAGCCTGGCTGTTCTCCATTCTTCCTACTTTTCAGCAATGGCGTTATACTGCCCTGGACTATTTTCCTCTTAGCTTACTGGATATGGGCAGATTACAGACAAAGGAAAATGAAAAATGCCATTCATGTTAATTAATTAAAACATAAAGCTTAAATAGCCATCTAGCATCAATTCTATTAATTGAAGAATGCTGCCAGCAGTGACTAAACTCAGGTTGTTTTTCTAATATAATCATTAAATCAGGGGAGGAAGCTTTGACCTGTGTAAAAGATGGGAATCAGAACTTCACTAGCCTTGAAGACAATACACTGCAAGAGTGCTGCTCAAGTCCTTATATCTAGTGGGATGGTCATTTAAAATCTGATTTACAAGTTAAGTATGTGGAGCCCTTAATATTGGATTTGAATAAAACTGCAATAAATATATATGAATTGCCTGAACTGCAGGATAGCTCACTAATTCACTTTATTTCAAGGCATGCTAAAAATTAATACAACATTCTAAGAACATGCAAATTAATAGGATCCCCCCTCCAAAAAAAATCAGTAATTTGATAGTACAAACAAAGAACTCTGCAGAATTTTGCTTTCCACAGAAAACAAAGATGACGTATGTCAGAAGAGACAGGAATGTCAGTTTCCTACAAACCATCATAATATTCAGGACATAGAGGTCATGAAATTAGCATGTGATATGGTTATCAAAGCTGTTTTAACATGTTTTCTTAATAAAGATTACCCCAAGTTAGCTATATAATTAAACATCAAGGAAGTTCAACTTTCTAGTCCTCTTTTTAGAATTTATGACTTTCCTTCCTCGGCCTCAGGCAATATATTCATTAGTTTTCAAGAGGGATCTCTCATTTGCTTGCCCTCCATCTTTGTTGTCTTTGGTTAGTAAATGATAAACAATAAAGTGCACCCACCTCATTCTCCAAAACAGCTTTGAAATTTGAAGATTTACTAAACATAGACTTATTGGCTATTGAAATCGTCAATAATTTCACTATATCCCCCACACCACATAAATCATTACTGACACTGCCTAACAAGGGTTTAAGAGTTGGAACATGTCCTGTAATAAATTTCTAGACAGTTAAAAATCACTATAATTTTATTCTAATGCATTATAGATTGCCTGTAATGTCATCCTGGCCTGGGTGACCCATTTCTAATTTTGAACAGCTGTTCAGCTCAGGAGTTAGTTAATGATTAAATATAAATTGCCTGATTTATTAGTCTGAATGGTTGAGCTTCCAGGTCAATGCTATATAGACAAAATCATCAGTCTTGATGCTTTTCAGAAGTTAACTGTCTCCTGTTCTAGTCAGAAAGAATTTATCCTCAAAGGAAAAGATCTGACATCTTCAATTAATCCTTCAAAAAGTATATTTTTCCCTAGTTAACAACATACAAGCTTCTTTCCTTTTCATTTCTAAACCGTCATGGGACAGCAGAAGCCTTGAGGATGTTGCCGTGTGGTGGGGACACAGGGTAAAGCCTGCTTGTGCCTTGATAAAGCTTTCAGACGTGCTATGGCTACTTCAGGAACAGTTGGATTACGTGACACTCCCCCCTTGGGCACCTCACAGCTGGTAAATACTTCCAACTGCTTAAATCTCACCATGTCAAGTGGGAGGAGTTGTAAATACTAGTAGTACTGAAATTTCTCAACTGACCTATAAAGAATGAGACTTTAAAGGGCTTCAGAATATTATTTTTTAACATAAGAGACTTCCCAAATTGATCCATACTTTTTTTTTTTTTTTTTTGCGGTACTAGGGCTTGAACTCAGGGGTGTTCTACCTCAGCCCTATTTTTTATTCTTTATTTTGAAACCAGGTCTCACTAAGTCGTGGAGGGCCTCACTAGGTAGCTGAGGCTGGCCTCGAACCCGAATCCTCCAGTCTCAGCCTCCCAAATGCTAGGATTACAAGCGTGTGCCACCATGCCCGGCTTCCATACATTCTTTTAACAAATATCTGTTGATGCCTGAGACATCCTAGGGACTAATATTTATGCATAGGATCAAGCAGTTCACAAAACAGTTATAGTTCTTGTTCTCAAAGCTTTTATTCTAATTTTTTAATTCTTGTTCTAAAAGCTCTTACTCTAGTTTTTCAGTGGGAGAGAAGGATCCCCACTGAAAAAGTGTGTATATATCTAACTGTTGTGTGATGATAAATGCAATGAAAAATAGCAATGAAGAACAAGTGTAAGAGAGACGTAGGGCTGTGTGCGCGTGTGTGTGTATGTGTGTACGGGCAGGGTGGCTGCTCATTTATGTATAGAGGTTGGAGAAAACCATATGATAAATAGAACTTTCAGCAGAGACTTGAAGATGTGAAGGAACCAGCAATGTGGTTATTTGGAAACAGAAAGCTGAATAAAGGAAAAAGCCAAAGTCCACAAGGTAGGAAAGTAACTAGCTATGTGAGAAAGAGCAAGAAGGCCAGTGGAAGCCGGTTGTGGTGGTGCACACCTGGAATCCCAGTACTCAGGAGGCTGAGACAGGAAGATCACAGGTTCAAGCCCAGCCTTAGCAACTTAGCGAGAGACTGTTTTAAAATAAAAAATAAAATAGAGCTGGGAGGTAGAATGCCCCTGGGTTCAATCCCCAATATAAACACACACACACACACACACACACACACACACACACACACACATACACACACATACACACACACCTTCAAAGAAGCTGAGCTGAACATTTTAGTAAAAAAGGAAGAAAAAGGTAACTTGCCTCGAGTTCCTTGACGAGTCTGTTAGCTAGTTCAATGGTTTTGTTGGTTTGGTTAACCTCTTCCTGACATCGAACTTTCTCAGCTATTGCTTTTTCAAATGAAGCTGTGAGTCTGCTCAGATTTTGATCCAGATCCTAAATAAAAGGCAAAATGAACTTTAGCATCATTTTTAGTGAGATGGGCATGGTGGCCCACACTTTTAATCCCAGTACTTGGGAGGCTGACACCACCAGAGGATCCAGATTCAGCTACTTAGTGAGGCCCTCTGCAACTTAATGAGACCCTGTTTCAAAATAAAGAATAAAAAATAGGGCTGGGGGTGTATCTTGGAGGTAGAATGCCCCTGGGTTCAATCCTCAGTACCGAAAAAAAAAAAAAAAAAAAAACCTCATTTTTTAATTAAAAAAAAATTACAGTTATTGTAAACCATCTGTTACCTTAAAAGAAATGAAGCAAATTGCCTTTTCCCCTTTGTCCTTTGTTGTCTGCCCATACATAGCTCAGGGAAGAAGGAGAAAAAGGACATAATAATGATAATATATCAGGGTCACCATAGACAAACAGGTCACCATGTGATCTTCTCACCTTCCTTCTCCTCTGGACAGGGATTGAGGTCAGTGACTGGGCCTGAAGACTCAAATACACTGTGGGTGCACTGCCCTCCTCTGCTTGATGTGTAAGTCGCATCCTCTAATACCAGGTTTATCAATGATAAAGGTGCCCTACTGACTTTTCTCATTTAGCTCATAAGTCAGGTGGTGAAGGGTGTGCCAACTGAGCCACTTAAGACCGCAGCAATCTGGCCCAACTTGGTCCATCAGATTTTCTCTTGTGGAAACATGGAGTTGAGACCCAGAGGTAATCTTGTCAAAAGACCGGGGAGGATGGGCACATTTGATGGAATGGAAGGGGGCTTCATTTAAAGGAGGAAAACCTACTACCAGGGGCATAGAAAAGCAGATAAAACCATTCTGGGGAAAGAGATAATGATGAAAAGCTTGTACAGAGAGAAGCAAGAGGAGTAGTCACCAGCCCTGGAGTCTCCAAGAGAAGTTCGGCAGCTTCCCACTTCTTGACTCTCTTGAGATCTACTCACATTTTTCCCCAATTGGTCATGTGATCTTCTTTTTGGTATATGGTATTTTGAATGGGTTTGCATTGGTGATAGTCAAAACAGTTTTGACTAAGGTATCAAATAATTGGGAGACTGTTCTCTACAGCATCTTGCTACCTTCAAGTTCTAAGAACCTTAAGTGAGGTTTGTAACACTGCTTTTGTGAATACATGCAAAGTTCTACAAAATCTAAATAAGCAAACTGGCAGAACAGCCTAGTTGTAATTGAAAGACTGTGTACATCTGTCAGTGATGCAGTTTCTTTGTTACTTATATTTCTAGAGCATATAAATGCATATATATATATATATATATATATGCTGGATTTAAGATTAATATACAAAATAAGATTAAATCATGGGAACTGAAGCTGTTATGCACCACCTGTTGGAAATAAGGCTGAAATAAAAAAAAAATTACAAATCTGTTTTGGGTGAAAGTACTTGTAGCATTGTAAAACACTGAAGCAGATGTGAGCTCTGGTATCAGATGCCTGGGTTCATATTTAGACTCTGCTACAGCTAAGCAGATTCAGGTTGTGCTATTTATTTAAACTCTCAATGCCTCCATTTTATTATTTGAAAAATGCAATTAACACTGTTACCCAACTGGAAAAATACATATCATGCATATAGAAAACAAAACAGAGTAGGAATAGCTCATATCAAATAAAGTAGATGTTAAATCAAAAACTGTAAAAAGAGACAAAAAAGGTCATTATATATTGATAAAAGGATCAACTCAACTAGAAGATATAATAATTTTTTTTTTTTTTTTTTTTTGCGGTACTGGGGATTGAATTCAAGGGCATTCTACCTATAAGCTACACCCCGAGCCCTATTTTTTTTATTTTTTACTTTGAAACAGGGTCTCACTAAGTTGCGGAGTGCTTCACTAGGAAGCTGAGACTGGCCTTGAACCCGGATCCTCCAGTCTCAGCCTCCCAAATGCTGGGATTACAAGCATGCACCACCATGCCTGGCTGAAGATATAATAATTTTAAGCATATATGCACCCAGCATGGGACCACTTAAATACATAAAGCAACATTATTAGAGCTGAAGAGAGGCAGATTCTAATACAATAATAATGGGGGACTCCAACACTCCATTTTCCCCAATGGACAGAACGCCCAGACAGAAAATCAAAGAAACATCTGAGTTGAACCATACAATAGAACTAATGAACTTGACAGACATTTACAGAACATTTTATCCAATAGCAGCAGAATACATGTTCCTCTTATCAGCATATAAAACACTCTCCAGAGCTGGGTGTGGTGCACATGCCAGTAATCCCAATACTTGGGAGACTAAGAAAGAAGATTGCAGTTTGAAGACAGTCTCAGCAAGTAGTGAGACTCTCATCAACGTAGTGAGACCCTGTTTCAAAATAAAAAGTAAAATAGGGCTAGGAGTGTAGCTAGGAGGTAAAATGCCCTGGGATCAATCCCCAGTACTGCCACCCCCCAAAAAATAAAACAAAAAACACTCTCCAGGATAGATTATATGTTAGGCCACAAATCAAGTCTCAATAAATTTTTTTTTTTTTTTGCGATACTGGGGATTGAACTCAGGGGCATTCTACCTCTGAGCTATACACCCAGCCCTATTTTTTATTCTTTATTTTGAAACCGAGTCTCACTAGGTAGCTGAGGCTGGCCGCGAACCTGGATCCTCCGGTCTCAGCCTCCCAAATGCTGGGATTACAAGCATGCGCCACCACGCCCGGCTAAGTCTCAATAAATTTTAAGAAACTAAAATCATGTATCTTCTCACACTACAATGGATAAAAACCACAAACCAGAAAGAAGAATAGAAAGCATATGAATGTATAGCAGGGAAATAAAAATTTCTAGAAACAAAGGAAAATGACAACATAACACTAAAATCTGTGACATATAGTAAAGACAGTACTGAGAGGGAAGTTTATAGCAATAAAAGCACACATCAAAAAACCAGAAAGATCTCATCTACACAACCTAACAATGTGCCTCCAAGACTTCAAAAAGACAAATCACATGCAAGGTCAGTAGAAGGAAAAAAATAATGAAGCTTAGAGCAGAAATAAATAAAATTGAAATAAAATAAAATATCAATGAAACAAAGATTAGTTTCCTTAAAGGATAAATAAAGTTGACAAACTTTTAGTTATACTAAGCAAGAAAAAAGACTCAAATAAATAAAATCAAAGAGGAAAATCCAGACACTATTACTGATATAGAAATATAGAAAATCATAAAAGCCTACTATAAACAACTACTGCCAACCCCCCCCCCCAAACTGGAAAAGTCTAGATGAAATGGCTAAGTTCCAGAACACATACAATCTACCAAAAATGAATCAAAAGGAGAAAAATCCAAACAGACAATAATAAGTAATGAAATTAAAGCTGTTTTTTTAAAAAAAATCTCTCATATAGCCAGGCGTGGTGGTGCACGCTTGTAATCCCATTACTTGAGAGACTGAGACTGAAGGATCTGGGTTCACGGCCAGCCTCAGCTACTTAGTGAGGCCCTCCGTAACTTAGTGAGACCCTGTTTCAAAATAAAGAATAAAAAAATAGGACTGGGGGTGTAGCTTGGAGGTAGACTGCCTCTGGGTTCCATCTCCAGTTCCACACACACAAAAAAAAAACCCCAAAACTCTCATCTAACTCCAGGTAGAATGACAATCATCAAGAATACAAACAATAATAAATATTAGTGAGGATGTGGGTAAATACTCTCATATACTATTGGTGGGATTGCAAGTTAGTATAACCACTATAGAGATCAATGAGGAGTTTCCTCAAAAGACTAGAAATGATTCGGCTATACTACTCTTTGGTATCTTTCCAAAAGGATTAATCAGAATACTATAGTGATACATGCATATCCATGATTATAGCAGCATGATTCACAATAGCCAAATTTTGGAATCAGTCTTGGTGTCCATCAACAGATAAATGGATAATGAAAAAAATATATATACACATACACAAACAATGGAATTTTGCTTAGCCATAAAGAGCAAAATTATGTCATTTGCAGAAAAATGGATGGAACTAGAGAATATTGTGCTAAGTGAAGTCAGCCACTCACAGAAAATCAAGGGTGCTGTATTTTCTCTCATATGTGGAAGCTAGAGAAAAAATAGGAAATAAAAGAGACTTTAGATAAATGAGGAGAGAGACTAGTAGAATAATGGAAGGAGACTAGCAGAGGGAGCTGAAGAGGAGAAAAATAAGAACTGATGAAGGAAATAGTTCAAATAATGTTAAGTCCATATATGAAGGTATTTTTACCAATCTCACTGATATGTATGGAGAAGAAGTAATAATGGGGTGGGATCTGGGGAGTAACACACCAAGTGCTGTATGCTTGCATCACTTTGAAACTCACTATGATATGTAATTACCCTGCACCAAAAAAAGTATATATTAAGAAAAACTCTCAGCCAGGCGTGGTGGTACATGCTTGTAATCCCAGTATTTGGGAGGCTGAACTGGAAGATCTGGGTTTGCAACCAGCCTCAGCTACTTAGTGAGGCTCTCTGCAACTTAGTGAGACCCTGTTTCAAAATAAAGAATTAAAAAATAGGACTGGGGGTGTAGCTCGGAGGTAGACTGCCTTTGAGTTCAATTCCCAGTACAGCCAAAAACAAACAAACAAACAAACAAACAAACAAAACCCAACAACAACAAAAAAAGTCCAGGACCCATCATGATGATTTTACTGCTGAATTCTACAAAATACTTAAAGAACTGGTTCCAATTCTTCTTATGCTATTCCCAAAAGCCGAACCGTAAGGAACTTTGCCAAACTCATTTTACAAAGACAGCATTACAATATTACCAAAACCGGATGTAGATACAACAAAAGAAAACTAGACACTTATCTCCAGTGAATAAAGTTGCAATTTTTTTTTTCACGGTATTGGGGATTGAACCCAGGGGCATTCTACCTCTGAGCTATACCCCCAGCCCTATTTTTTATTCTTTATTTTGAAACAGGGTCTTACTAAGTTGCGGAGTACCTCACTATGTTGCTGAGGCTGGCCGCGAACCCGGATCCTCCAGTCTCAGCCTCTCGAATGCTGGGATTACAAGCGTGCGCCACCACGCCTGGCTCGCAAAAATTTTTAATAAGGTACTAGGAAACCAAATTCAATAGCACACCAAAAAGATCATACACCATGATCAGGTGGGACTCATATCAAGGATGAGAAGATAGTTTAACATATGAAAATCAATAAATGTGACACATCAACAGAATGAAGGGCAAAAATCATATGATCATTTCAACAGATTCAGGAAGAGCATTTGATAAGATTCAACATCCCACTGTGATTAAAACACTCAACAATTAGATCCAGAAAGTACATACTTCAAAATATTAAAGGCTATATATGAAAACTCACAGCCAATATTATAATGAAAGAGGGATAATAAAGAGTTTTCTCTAAGATCAGGAATAAAACAAGGATTTCTACTTTTATGACTCTTATTTAATATAGTACTAGAAATCTTAGCAAGAACAATTAAGCAAGAAAAAATAAAAGGTATCTGAATTGAAAAAGATGAGGTTAAATTATCCATGTTTGTGGATAACATGACTTTATACATATAAAACCCTAGATACTCCATTAAAAATTGTTAGAAATAATAAATGAATTCAGTAAAGTTGAGGGATACAAACCCAACATATAAAAACTAGCATTATTATACACCAAGGGTGAATTTGCTGAAAAAGAAATTAATAAAACAATCCTATTAACAATATCTACCCAAAATATTTAAGAATAAACTAAACCAAGGAAGTAGAGATCTCTTCCATGAAAATTATAAAACACTCATGAAAGAAATTATATATTATACACACAAAAACAGCTATTCTGTGTTCATGCATTGGAAGAATCAATATTGTTAGAATGCCCATACTACACAAAGCAATCTATAGATTTAATGCAATTCCCATCAACAGAATAATGACTTTCTCAACAGAAGTAGGGAAACAATTCTAAAACTCATGGAACCACAAAAAAACCAGAATAGCCAAATCACACTGCAAAGCTATAGTAACTAAAGCAGCATGGTACTGGCATAAAAACAGACACATACACCACCAAAAAAAAAAATAGAAAACCCAGAAATTAATCCATGCTCATACAGCCAGTTGATTTTTGACAAAGTTCTAAGTTCTTTACCTATGTTAACTCATTTGACTGGTCCACTAAGCCCATAATGGCTTAGAGATGAGAAAGCAGAGCCAGAGAGGTAAGGTCATATGCTGGGAAGTACTGACTTCTGTATGGCCTCAGAGCCTGTGCTTGGATACTCTGTGGTATCCAGCCTCTCTACCATTTGTTCTAGGGGTCATTCCTCTCCTCTTAGAACTCCCGTCCTCCCTCCACCCTGTGACCTCATTGTTCCAGGCTCCCCTCACCCCTCCCTAACAATCTCTCATCTCTTTCAAGAGCCATCTTTCTGTGCCTGCTTATAGACGGCATAGAATCCTTTCCTTCATCTTCTTTCATTCTTGTTCTGCATCCCTCTTCTGCTTTATCCTGCTTCCAGTGTTCCCCCCACCCCACCCCACTCCACCCCCTTCTCCCTTAGTCCTGCATGATCTTTGCAAAAGACAAATGTGGCCCATCTTCTCTCCTGCTTCCCTACTACAGCCCTTCAGTGGCTCTCCACGACTGACAGTGGTATCACCATTGTGACTCGCAGGCCTGTGTTGAGGACTAGTCCACTCTTCTGGGATACACAGAATCTACATCTGCCCAAAGCACTGTTGGTCTCCTGGTTAAAAGAAAAGACAATTGGCATCTTTTTGGGGGGGAGGGGGGCTCAATATTAGAAAGTTAGATGTCTCCTGACCTATAGCATACTTTCTTAACCAATCCCTTGAGAGTTCCTGTATGATTGTGGTCTCTCTTCCTTTTCATCACAAATGATCCCCCCCCACACACACTGACATTGATATTCTGCTACTCCTTGTCCACAAAATGCATGGTCCTCTTCTGCTACCCTTTCATGGATGTTCTTTCTCCATCTATCAGGCAAAAACTATCCATCTGTCGAGACTCATTTCAAAAGATATTGCTTCACCAAATCTTCCCTGAGCACCCAACCCTCATCCTCCTGTGTAGAACTGACCACTCCATTCCTCAGGTTCTAGTGGTGGCCAGTGCAATCGCCCTTGACAGCACCTAACAAGTTAAATAGCACTTATTAAGCTCACTACAAGTTTTTCCATAGTGAAGACTGAGCCTTACTCAACGCTCTGGATCAGGGCTCAGTCTCGTGTTTAAAAATGTCTGTTGATAGCCAGGTGCGGCAGCACATGCCTACAATCCCAGTACTTGGGAGGCTGAGACAGGAGGATCGCAGATTCCAGGCTAGCCTTAGCAACTTATTGAGAGAGACCCTATTTCAAAATAAACAATAAAAAGGGATAAGCATGGACTGGTGTGTGCTTGGGCTAGAGAGTGGGATGTTCACTTTCTGAGCAGCCACCTTTATTGCACCAGCAATGAAAGGGTGAATTAAAAATGGGTAATGTTGAGAAAGGCAAGGAGATGTTTGATCAGAAGTGTGCCCAGTGCCACACTGTGAAAAAGGGAGGCAAGCACATGACTGGGCCAAATCTCCACGGTCTATTTGGGTAGAAGACAGTTCAGGCTGTTGGCTTCTCTTACACAGATGCCAACAAGAACACAGGCATTGCTTGGGGGGCAAGGTAGAATACAATGATGGAGTATTTGAAGAATCCCAAAAAGTACATCCCTGGAACAAAACTGATCTTTGCTGGCATTAAGAAGGGGAAAAGGGCAGACTTGATAGCTCACCTCAAAAAAGCTACTAATGTTTAATAGCCACTGCTTTATTTATTATAAATGTCTCATTGCTTTTTTATGTGAACTATCATTTAATTGATCTCATACACCAGAATTCAGATCATGAATGACTGGCAGAATATTTTTGTTGGACAGTCCTGAGTTAAGTAAAATTGGCTTGCAATTAAATGAATTTTTTTTTTCATTTTGATAGTAATTTCAGTTCAGTAAATGTTATCACTATTTTCCCTTTCTAAAGATATGGCTGGACTTGATTAATGTTCAACTTTTCACAAAAATGAGGCATGCCTTCTTCAAATCTATTGAGGATTGGTTTTATATTTAAATGTATCTAACTGGTTATGTGAATATGTTAAATACTCGAGAAATCCCTTTACTATCTGACTCTGTTTCAATTTGTGTTCATTAGCTTCTTAAAGGCAATGGTTGAAGATAAGAAAGCAATGTCTACTTTATATTTATGTTGGTTATGCCAACTTAATTAGAATTCCCTGTATCTAAAATGCTGCCTTTTATTACTAAAAGGCATTTTAGTGTGGTTTATGTATATAATCAAATAAACAGTGTTTAACACTTTGACACTTCAAAAAAATAATAAATAAAAAGGACTGGGGGTATAGTTTGGAGGCTGAACATCCTTGGGTTCAATCTCTAGTAGAGAAAAAAAGAAAGGAAGAAAGGAAGGAAGGAAGGAAGGAAGGAAGGAAGGAAGGAAGGAAGGAAGGAAGGAAGGAAAAACAGTCATGAGTCCCTCAAATAGAATGTTTTAGTTAAAATACATGATGCGCGGCTGTTTGTTCATTTAACAATTTTTTAGTATCCCCCATGCATCAGGTACCAGGTATAAAAAAACTGAAAGACTTTAAGGAGATCATAGAGGCTGTAGAAAATTATAATTTCATTGTGTGCCAACAGACAGAAACTGCAATGCTACCTTGTCCTTAGAATGACCAGCCATATGACCTTGGGAGGGAATTAGACCTTGGAGGGAACTGAAGCTAGAACTCTTCCACACTCATAACTACTTTCTGGACATTCATTTTTTTGATAGCAGGTTGAGGAGATTCATTCTTCTATTCAACTATTACCTTGGCCTCTTTTTTTTTTTTTTTTTTTTTTTTTGGTACTAGGGGTCGAACCCAGACACATTCTACCTCTGAGCTACACCACCCAGTCCATTTTATTTTGAAACAGGATCTTACTAAGTTGCTGAGGACCTAGCTAAGTGGATAAGGCTGGCCTAGAACCTGCAACCATTCTGTCTCAGCCTTCCCAGTACTGGGATTACAGAAATGCACAGCCATGCCTGGCTACTTTGTCCTCCATTTCTCTGTATATGAATACTTAATTCTGAGGCTCAATAATATGTGACCTCTGCTTATATTGTGCATTTCTGAGCACATCTGGCATGAGAAATTCTTTTTAGTTAGATGCAGGCTATGTCCAAAGAACTACTAGTGCTGCAAACACAGAAAGTCTTAATGTCATTTTAACTTAATGGTTGTCTTTAGCATCCTCATCAGTTTTCCTAGGAATATTAAGTTGCTTCTAATATTTACATGGAACCATTACCAATAAATGACAACATTTTTCTAAAGGTTTTAGTTTTTAGTCAAATTGACAGTGAGAATTTTGAGTAATAAATGAAGATAAGTTTTATAAAGTTTTAGGTTTATCCTAAATCAGCTGCTGTTGCTAATGTGTTTTTCTTCTGCTTACTGGATAGCATGGGTGGAGCTGTAATAGGAATATATACTCAGTGACCAGAGGAGGGGGTGGTCAATCGCCCAGGGAGGAAGAGGTAGTCAGGGAAGTCTATCTGGAAGAAAGATAAAGGAGGGTCAATTGATAAAAGAGGTACTGATATAAGTGTCATAAGGAGAAAGCTTTTGGGATTATTGACCATCTTACTAAATTAATTATCATAAAAAGATGCCATGTAATTAATGACAGTAAATGAGAGCACAAATTAATCTCCTCGTATATTAAAGAACTTCTGCTCTGGCAAACCTCACTCCTCTGATTTCCATGACCTGCTCTGAAATCTTAGAGGGGCTCTCTGTTAGAAAGTGCCCCTTCCTGGGGAGGAAATGGAGTGAGAATTGGGGAAGGGTTAAAGGAGTGCTATGCGCAGGTGTGCCTCTACCAGCTTGTACTCATTAAGATGTATGATTACAATGCACCAATTTAATAAAAAAAAGTGCTCCCTCCCCTTCTGCCAAATTGCCAAGTAGCAGCATCAGATATAAAGAGGGCTGGCTCGAGTCTTGTTCTGTAAGAGGCCCGGTGTGGCCGTGTGGCTACTCTGAGCACCAGATTCCAGACTGCCGTGGTTGCTGAGTATACCTGCTCAGGGACATATGGCAGGGCACAGTCTGAATCAGGGATGTCCTCCCCGGGCTCTACTCTCGGCCCCCATCGCTCCCTTTTTTTCCATACTCCCACTGGACAATCTCTCTCCACACACAATCTATATGCCAACCATTTCCAAATCTGAGTTCCTGAGCTCCAGGCCCGACTGGAGGAAGGGCAGGAAGAGCAGGGACAAAGACTGATGAAGTATCTACCATGTGCTGTACCCAGAAGTGTGTCTCAATACATCAGGTGGTAAGTGGGATAACAGAACCACTGCCCCTAGCTAATCTAAGCTGGGGGAGTTTACTGGAAGGACATGGGGGAGCTTGCAGGAGGGAGGGGAGAGAGCCACATACAGAGCTCCAGAGGGTCTTGGGACCACCTGGACACTATCTCTGGAATGCATGAACTCTGTTTCTAGTCTTTTATTTATTTTGCTCACCATTCAAACTTTGGTTACATTGTGTATATATGCATGTTTATATTTATAGTGCTGGACTGCATATGTATTTATAGAAGTAGCATTTATATATTTGTAAGATCGATAATAACATTTAGTTAATTCTATAGTTAATACTCTCTAAAGTTAATATTCTCTAAGCACTTAATATATGCCATATAATATGCTAAGTTCTTAATAATCCTCATAATCCTACCTAAGAATTAGATGCCATTATAAAACAGGTTGACTATCCCTTATCTGAAATGCTTGAGACCAGAATTGTTTCAGTGTTTGGAATTCTTTGGCTTTGGGAATATTTACAGAGACCAGCCGAGCATCCCTAATCCAAAAATTTGAAATTCAAAATGTTCTAAAATCTGAAACTTTTTAGGAATCATATTGATGTGATGCTCAAAAAGTTTTGGATTTGGGAGTATCTTGGGTTTTTAAGTTAGGGATGCTCAACTTGTACCTGTTTCACAGATAAGAAGGCAGAGATTTGGAGAGTTAAACCAATTTGTGTGGAATAAAACAGTGAATTGTGGAGCCAGAATACAGACTGGTAAATCTGGCTCCAAGAGCCTTCATTGATTGATTGATTGTAGTAGGGATTGAACCCAGGGTGTTCTACCACTGAGCTACACCCTCAGTCCCTTTTAATCTTTTTTTTTTTTGGTGTGTGTGTGTGTGTGTGTGTGTGTGTGTTGGGGATTGAAGCCAGGAGCATTCTACCTCTGAGCTACACCTCCAACCCTATTTTAATTTTTTTTGTTTTGAAACAAACAAGGTCTCACTAAACTGTGGAAGGCCTAAGTTGCTGAGGCTGGCCATGAATCTGCAATCCTCCTGTCTCGGCCTCCCATTACCTTTTATTTTGAAACAGTGTCTCGTTAATTTTCTGAGGATCTTGTTAAATTGCTGAGGCTTGCCTTGAACCTGTGATCCTGCTGTCTCAGCCTCCAAATACTGGGATTACAGGCACGTGCCATTGCTCCCGGCTTTAAGAGCCTTGCTTTTAATCACTACGTGCTATCTTCCTTCTTCTACCACCAGGTTTGAAAGTTTTTAAGTGCAGACACCATGAATACTCCCACTTTTCCAGTTCAGTGCTTAGCACACAGCAGATAAGAAACAGCTACTGAATGAGTATATAAGTGAACAGTCATGAAAGATCCAATTCCTTGATGGTTGGCAGAGTTCAGACGTGACCCTGTCTGAAGGTGGGTTCCAGGTGCAAGCAGGTCCACCTCTTGGGAACTTCCTTAGTGTTAGTTTGCACTTACCACAAGCTTTTTCCTGATGGCCTCTAGCTTTTCTGTGGCTGCAGCCAATTCTAAGTTGGCTTGGGCTAAGGCTTGGCGTTTGGGTTCAACATCACAGTAGACCTGAAAATCAGTGTGAGGTTTAATTCAGAAGGTAATAGAGATGCAAAGAGGACAGATGATCATTCAAATAGACATAGGCTAGAGCTTTACGAACAAAATCTCCAATTCATTGAGCAATTTGCTTTTTGTTTCTTCACCATGACACCACCGGAGGCAGAGCCAACCTAGGCTTCCACGTTCTCTCTGGACCTCCATTAGTTCCTCCTTTATTCTGGACATTAGAGTCACATGTATAAGCATAAAATGCTATTAAAGGTTGAACTCCATTAAGATACTAAGATTGGTTTGCCATAAAATGTGGACATAATCCTCACATAACTGGAAATTGCAGTGTGCAGGAAATACAGCTAACAGTGAGATCAGGACTAGCCTTTGAGGCAGAATTAAGCATGGAGAAATTCTCTGAACACACAAAGGAAAGTGGTAGACATCCTCAAATAGTATTAACCACATGTTCACGTTCTTTTCTATTTTCCTGACTTTTTTTTGGTGGGGCGGGGGGATTGAACTCAGAGGCATTCTACTTTGGAGCTACACCATCAGCCCTCTCTAAAAAACTTGTATTTTGCTAGATGGGGTGGCGCACACTTGTAATCCCCAGTACTTGGGAGGCTGAAACCAGAGGATTTGAGTTCTCGGCCATCCTCAGTTACTTAGGCTCTCTGCAACTTAGTGAGACCCTGTTTCAAAATAAAGAATAAAAAAACAAAACAAAACAAAAAAACAAACTAACAACAACAAAAAAACAGGACTGGGAGTGTAGCTCAGAGGTAGAATGCCCCTGGGTTCAATCCCAGTACCACAAAAACAACAACAAAAAACTGTATTTTGAAACAGGGTCTCACTAAGTTGCTGAGGCTGGCCTCAAACCTGTGGTCCTCTAATTTCAACCTCCCAAGTACTGGGATTACAAGTGTGTATCACCACTCTCAGCTGACTATTTTAAGTGTCTGTTACTTGCATGGATCTTTTGAGAATTTGGGTGGATTGATTTTTCTCTTGGTAGAGAGAGGGGAAGGAAATGAAATTTTATTTCTTACTTTATAGCAACATAACACAGCCATGATCTAGTTTTATGCTCATCTTTTCACCTATGATACAACTGGAACACATTGCTCAGGCATTTCCTTAGGGAGAAAGGCCATGCATGAACTGCAACCTGCTTAGACCCTTACCCTATAGAGAGTTCCACTGGAGAGAGACAAAGATCAAGAAAGTACTACTGCTGTGGGCTCCACAGTTAAGGATATAGCCTGATTTCCTGAAAATCATTTAGGGAATGACATTGACTATAATTGACTTTTTCTTTGTAATTCACATCTGAATATGACACCCAGTTCTCCAAGACAAAAATGAGACAGTTCTTCAGACGTAAGGTCATACACTGTTCCCTTTTATATCCAGTACTCTGCAAAGATCTTGAGACATAGTTGGCAGGTGATAATATTTGATAAATAAATGACTAGAAGAAATGATAAATCTATCCCTATATTTTTGTAAAGCACAAATTTTAGATTAGACTTTCTACAGGGAAAACACTGTCATTAAAATACTAAAGCAAAGAAATGTTATTTCCTCCTCTCACTTTGCCTGATATAAAGATGGTGCACATTTTTGCTTTGAGAGCAGGGATTTAATTCATTATGATTTCAGACTTGCAGTTGTTTTGAGTCAACATGAATCAAATATTTTAATGTAAATAAGTAGAATCTATATATGCAACAAGTTTTCCCCTCATTAATTCACATTAATTACTGCTCTTTGACCTAAAGTAGCTAATTACCCTATTCAACAAAAAGATAGTTTCCAATAAAATATCTTCTTAGAATTCAGTTAACTTTGACACATTCATGTCTCATTCTTAGAACTCCATATCCTTTTCCAGAAAATGAAATCTCAAATTATTTTACATGTTTTGCTGACCTAGAAATTGATGCTCATGGACCTTTGTGGATAATACTTGCAAACCATCAGATTAGGATTGATACCTCATAGAACTTAATGATGTTGATGACCCAGGCACAGAGACCAGCTGCTGCAAAAGATTTGGTCCGAATCAGGTTTGGACTGAACTCTGGGTCTTTCAAATACTGTTCGTTCACCACTTTTAGGCAGTTCTCTGGAATGTGTTCTTTGTCATAGTTAATTAATGCTTGCAAAAAATCATCAACCTGTAAGGCAAAAAGACTTATTGCAATGAGCCCATTTTGGCTGCAGAGAAAATTCCAAGATCAAAAGTTAAAATCAGCTTTTAGGACGCACGTTACAAAGGCGAAATTGGCAAGCGGCATTTATCCCACTGTTTGACTTTTTCAGTCTTTATGCTATGAAGTTAGAATTAGCAATGGACACTTTTAAAACCTCTTCTATCCCAGGGTAAAATATTCAGGCCCAACACAGGAGGTATTCACATTTTGAAGAAAAGAAAGGCAGAAAAGAAAAAGCAAAACACATACCAAAAAAGCCCCTTTGCTTCACCTTCTTGTACATTAGTAACATTTTTTCGAGTCTAAGAAATCTATGTAATTTTCTCCCTCCCACACTTAACTGCTTTCATAATTTTGCAAATAATTAGCAACCTTCCACCTGCTGCTGGCATTGACTTAGGTGTGCCATAACCCCCAGCTAGCCTCCAGCATGGCTAACAGAAGCTGTGAGTCAAAAGAACACACACATGATCCTAGGCAGATAGCGCGATGGCATCTTTTGACGTGCTGTCTTTGCTATCAAGCACAAGCACAGTGCTGAGGACAGGATGGGAACTATTGGCGTTTCCATCTCCCCGGGTTGCCTGATACCTTTCCCATGAAGACTTTAGCTGCTGTCCAACTTCGGTCTTTGGGCACTCTGCCCCGGGGAGCCAGAAGGACCATCACGGCTGCAGTGACGTTGGTAACTGCATTTGGGGGGTTGGGAAAGGTTTTCAGCTCAGTGAGGTTGACCTGAAGAAGAGCACACACACACACACACACATACACAGGATGAAGGGAGGCCTGGAGAAGCGCTAGGTAGCCAAGCTGTGGCCCCCACCCGTATCTTCAAGCCTCTTTCTGTTTGACAGTTCATTACCCCCACCCCCACTCCATCTGAGATCCTAGGGGGTTCAGGTCTTGTGGGGCACTTCTCTGATATCCTGGAAGCATCCCTGCCCTTTTTTTTTTCTTCAACAAAAGCTACCCATCTGGTATACCTGGTATAGTAGCCCTGTTCACTGAGGCCAAGACATTTTATAAACATATGGGTTGCAAGGTATTTATGGATTCCATCCCACTAGGTCATACATATGTATTTTTAACCAGGGCTTCCCATAACTATAATTACTTAGCTCATTGTCTCCTGGTTTTGTTCTTCTGCTTTATTCGTACCTGTAAGAGACATCTTCCACCATTACACTACAGTGACATCCAGCCAGGAGGAGTCCCCGTAGGCTGAGCCTTCCTCCTACCACTTAATCCCTGCAGAGAGCAAGGCTGACTTTCTCAACAGATGGAAGTAATGGTTAAATCATAAGAACCAGAAGAGCCGGGTGTGGTGGCGCACGCTTGTAATCCCAGCATTCGGGAGGCTGAGACCGGAGGATCCGGGTTCGCGGCCAGCCTCAGCTACCTAGTGAGGCACTCCGAGACTTAGTGAGACTCGGTTTCAAAATAAAGAATAAAAAATAGGGCTGGGGGTATAGCTTAGAGGTAGAATGCCCCTGAGTTCAATCGCCAGTACCGCAAAAGAAAAAAAAAAAAGAACCAGAAGAAATACTTTGGGGCAGGAATTAGCACCTATAGGAAGTACATGTAGGTTCTTAATATATGCTTTAAAAAAATAACTACATATTTCCTGTGATATTTTATGTGCTACATAATACAGTCTTGCTTCCTGTTTTTTTTTTTTTTTTTTTTTTTTTTTGTAAATGATCATAAAGACTGGAAATGGTATGAAAGCAAGAGCAAAAACAAATTCCTAAAACATGTTAATTATGATTGAGAACTGGATGACCAAGATTCTTTCATCATTTATAAATATACTCAGTTCTGTATTTTAAGTGGCATTAGTTTATTTTGTTTGAGTAAAGAACAATATATTCAGAGAAAAATCTGCAAATTTAGGGCAACAAAAAGAAAAAATAAACATTCCTAAGTCCGAGAATAATAAACATTCCTGAAGTCTGCCATCTCACTTTTTGTTTTCTATTTTTATGCAGTTATTAACAAAAATTATTTCATAATATATACCATTTTACAATCTGCTTTATTAACTTGGTATTATGAACTTTTTTTCATGTTGCTGGCTAGTCTAACAATATCATCTCAATAGCAATAGAGTATTCAAATGTATAATCATCTAAAATTCTTTTAAGTTTTTTAGTTTTGTGGTCATATTTAAAACTCTTACAAGACTCTTTGCTTATGGTTAAAATTATTTTCTTTTTTTTTTTTTTTTCGGTACTGGGGGTTGAACTCAGGGGCATTCTACCTTCTAGCTACACCCCCAGCCCTATTTTTTATTCTTTATTTTGAAACCGAGTCTCACTAAGTTGCGGAGTGCCTCACTAGGTAGCTGAGGCTGGCCGTGAACCCGGATCCTCCGGTCTCAGCCTCCCGAATGCTGGGATTACAAGCGTGCGCCACCATGCCTGACTAAATCTAGACCTTTTACTTTTTTTTTTTGATACTGGGGACTGAACCCAGCGACATTCTACCTCTAAACTATATGCCCTTTTTTGCTTTTTATTTTGAAACAGCTAAGTTGCTGAGGGTCTTGCTAAATTGCTGAGGTGGGCCCTGAACCTTCCAGGGACTGGGATCACAGGTATGTACCACCATGCCCAGCGATTCTTTATTCTTTAAAGTTAATTTTTAAGAAATTCAGTCCTGGTACTTTCTTGGGATTCTTCCTAGAGGTCTGGGAGAACCCCAGTACAAGATTTGGTGTAGGTTTGTGTGTGTGTGTGTGTGTGTGTGTGTGTGTGCTTACTGGGGATTGGACCCAGAGGTAGTCTACCTCCGATCTACACCTCCAACTCTTTTTATTTTGAAACAGGATCTCACTAAGTTGATGAGGCTGGCTTGAATATGTAATCCTCCTGTCTTAGCCTCTCAAGTACTGAGATTACAGGAATGAGCCACCACACCTGTCTATAGCTGTAGGCTCTTAAAATAACATTGCCCAGAACTGAATTTTTCCTTACTTTTCCTTAATTGTTTCCCTTTGTGGCAAACACAATAATTTCTCTTATGGGAACTAGAATACATGAAGTCTTACTACTAGCATGAAGGTAGGAGAATTGGTGGAGACCAAACCTTGGTATCTTTGCTTCTACTACTTTTACCATGAGAGTCACACACCAGTTTTGTGTTAGAGTGAGTTATTTTGCTTTTCAGGTTGATGCCATCTTTGATATATATATATATATATACAATATATATATTGTAGTACTAGGGATTGAACCCAGGGGCATTCTATCTCCAAGCTAAATCCCAGCCCAATTTTTTTTTTTTAAGTTTGAAACAGGATCTCACTAGGTTGATAAGTGTCTTTATATTTGCTGAGGCAGCCCTCCAACCTGCCATCCTTCTGTCTCAGCCTCCCAAGTACTGGGATTACAGGTGTGCATCATCATGCCCGGCGTATCTTTGATATTTTAGAAAAAAAAAATCCCTTGCCTAGTTCTTAAGACAACACACACTATGGAAAACTTGATTTGGGTCGAATCTAGCTGCTAAGAGCTGAATGGCCTTTCCTAAGATCATAATATTTCCTAAGATCATGATATGAATGTATCATTCACAAGGAGACTGCTTGGCAGGGTGGCAGAACAGAGTCCCATATGGGAAAGGAAGTTGAACTATAATGATGAACCCAAAGATTGCTTCAACTTGCATACTTTTTGCCAGGGCTGCATGGGCTATCCTCTCTTAGACATTCAACCCCTGGAAACCTTTGGATATTATTTTGAGGAAACCCATAAGCCAAGAAATCACCTTTACCCTGTTTAGAGTATTGAGTGCAGCCTTGGCGGCCACCAGTGCAGGCTCTGCCTTGAGTAGGTCGGCCTCACATTCCCTCTGCTTCTGTGACACTTCCGTCTGAATGGCTGCCACCTAATTAGAGAGGAAAAGCACAGAAACCCATGTACACAGATTATCATGTCAGAGATCTCATTGGAAAGTGCAGATGGACTCAGATACACCTGTTAAATAATTCATTTGTCTACGTTTTGAACAGGTGAGGAATTTGTTGTAAAGACTATTTTCCCTTCAGGCATGATATGTACACAAAGCTTTGCAAATGCACAAAGTACACAATGAAAAATCCCAAAGCAAATGGATTCAAATATCAAAGCACTCCAAGGAGAGCTTCGACTTGTTTAAATTATAAGGTGCCATTAATAATAAAAACACCATTAGGCAGGCATTCCTCTGTTCTTCGGTTTTCTTTTCCTGTGAGTCCCCAGCAAGTAAAAACCCCAGCTGGATCAGTAATCTAGACCACAAAATATTCCTGCTAGAATTTTTATCTAATGCTATTTCTTAAGAACAGGTGTGAGGTTCTTTTGTTCAACTGCTCAGAAGATAGTGTTTTGTTTTGTTTTAAACAGGGTCTCACTAAGTTGCTGAGGTTCTAAGTTGTTGAGGCTGTTCTAAAACCTGTGATCCTCCTGTTTTAGCTTTTCAAGTACTGGGATTATAGGCATGTGCCACCACATCCAGCTAGAAAATACTCTTTTCCATGGTCATGAGTTGCATGCTTAACCATACAGAGAATTTTTATAGAGATTAATTACTGATTTCTCCAAGGTCCTCATGAGAAACCATAGACGCCAGAGCCCAGATCCATCCTGGGTAATAAACAATGACATTGCCGTGCACGCTCCGATGGCGGGTGGGTACTGCCTCTCCACAGCCCAAACAGCGCTGCATCGGCCTCCTGACAAAACCTGTGCAATGCAGACCCAGGAAACCATGCTGGTAGGCTGGAACTGAATCAACAACAGAAGCTGGGGGTTTTATCCTGCTCTTCTTAGGGTACCTACAGAATTTGAATGGCCAAGAAGAGTACAGTTTTAGTCCTCAGCAAAAATTTGAGTTTCAAAACTGCGGCTCCGGGGACCAGGATCTGGTCACCCCAGTAGAGACAGTTCCTGCCGTGACCATGATTGGGGACTATAAAGCGTGAACAAAAGTGCATTTCTTCAGATGTGTTTGGAACGAACAGGTTTAACCATACCATAAAATTAAACACTGCTCACAACAAATTATGTTGTCTACTACAGCTTTATTAGCAGTAATTACCCTTCTCCTGATTAACCATTATTTTGCTGTATACTGCACCTTTTATGAACATAATTGGTTCAGGGTAGATACATGATCTCCTGCTAATACACACACAGCTACTGTTAATATAAATAAGAAAACGCATTGAGTGCTTACTGAGAACCACTCCAAAACCTCAGTCCTTAAAGACTGCCAGGAACAGACCATGAAAATTCTAATAATCCTGCATTTCCAGAGAACATCGTTTCAGACGAAAGAGGATGTATGTGAGTGAGTTACTGTCTCCAATTTTTTCATCTCCCATGATGATACAATATATCTCTATATGCTATTTGTGGCCATTTATAATAACATCATTTAAAAATCATTTTGCATTGGACTTAGGATCATTGATTTTTAGGATCAGGAGAAACCTTGAAGAGTGTTTCTTTTCAGTGCTATTTCTAAGAGCCAAGGGGCAGCTGTTCCTCTCCTGTGGACTCCTAGAGTATTAATGGAGTATTATTCCTTTTGGTGATTTTTATAAACAAGGCAACCTTAAACACTAAATAAAACTCCATTAACACAAATGAAGACAACAGTATATGTTGGTCGCCTTATTTTTCATTCCCAACACCTCTTGCCCTAAGGTGCCGTTAAAAATCCATGCATCTCAGAATTTGGCAAGCATAGCGTGCAATTTCCTCTGCCTGCCAGGCCCTGGGTAGTGTCAAGCAGGCGCCTCCTGGATCAGGGGGAGGAGCTGTGCAGACAACCAAGCATATGAGCTTCTCCTTTATCATGGTCCTTAAAGCAGGGAGCTGGAGATAGTTCCATTCTTGGCTATACCACAGATCTTCTGCCTCTTTTTGTGTGTGTGCACACGTGTGTATGGTACTTGGGATTGAACCCAGGAGCATTCTATCTCTAAGCTACACCCTCAACCCTTATTTATTTTTTATTTTGAAACAGGGTCTCACTAGGTTGCTGAGATTCTCGCTAAGTTGCTGAGGTTGGTCTTGAACCTGTCATCCTCCTGTCTCAGCCTCCCAAGTACTGGGATTATAGGCTTGTGCCACCACATTCATCTGGGAAAGCCTTTGAAGGTAATCACAGGACTATTCACATTTTAGAATTTGGAGCTGATAAATCAAAGATGGAAGAACTAATTTTCACAGGCTTAGTGGTACTTGTGCTGTTTGAAGTCACTGAATGACCCTTGGTTATCTCATACATTTGGAGAAACAATTTCAACCTGTCTCACTACATAAACCAAATATTTGTTTAGTCATGCCAACTGTGGCAGTGCACTTTTTGAGCTATTCAACATTACTTTTTCATTACTGTTCAAGGACTAAACCTGAGGAACCCAGTTTCACAGAATCAGAAAAAGTCTAAATTCATCCCCATTAATAACTGCATAGTATCTAGCACACTGCTGAAGATATGACATATGTAAGTCCACAGCATATACCCAGGTATTAACCGATTTCCTTACTCTATATACCTTAATTGCAAATAGGCCTTCTTTCCATGGTCACCCAATTTAGTAGTTCCTTCTTCTATCACACTATTTGATTTTCATCAGAGGACTTACCATTAACTCATAATATCTTAGTTCTCAAAGTGTTACTTGTTTCCTGTCATTCCATTACACTGTGATGTAAGCTCCATGAGGGTACCTTGCTTGTCAACTATCCCCAAGAGCCTAGAACAGGGCCTTAGACATGTGCACACACACACACACACACACACAGGCTCAATTAATGCTGATTTATAATTAAATTAAGCGCCATGGTTAAAATGGAAGTACTAATATGTTTTACTATTACTTCTTAGTATCAATTAGGTATACAAAATAGTATATGTCTTTTCCCTGTTTGAAGAACCTCATAAAACAACCTTTCAGATGAGTTCCATTTTGCTAGAACTTTTTTCCTCCTTTGTGAGGATAATTTTACCTAGCAATTCACATGCAAAAATACCTGTAAAATATTTGTTGTATTTTAAGATCCTGAAAAAGTATCTGTGGTGATAGGTTATGATATAATAATTACTAGAATTTCACACATTTGTGTACCTGAAAATACCCCTTAGGTGGAATTAGCTTATAATAATCATACCATGTGTGATACCTAATTGCTTAATAATATACGTTTAAAGACATTCTGCACTTATCTGAAACACAATCGAAATGCTCATTACCAAAATTAAGAATTACATGTCTGTTGATCATGTAAAATGTGCTTTATTGTCAATTTCAAATATGCCCTATCCTACTTTATAAAATTGTTTGTTTATAGTTTTGATTTCAAAATAGGCATGTCTTTAGTTGTGCAAGGTAAAGGAAAAAATGCTCCAGACACATTAAAAAAAAGAAAAACCACTCAATTATACATGAATGACTAGTAATAGCCCCAGAAAAATTCAAATATTTTCTGCCATCCTAAAATGTAAGAATAATGGCATAATGGCTACTGATTCAACAATTAAAAGAGCATTGGCAATAGTGTTAGTAAAGTAACTAGACCCTGTTAGAATCTAAAATAAGAAATTTTTACTGCATATATAATTTATTCGATTCTTAAAAAATATTTATTAATGATTTCTGTTGTCTATGCTATTTCTTTTGAGAAATGAGATGTACAAGGAATATCTTCCAGTTGGGCACAGTGGTGAATGCCTGTAATCCCAGCTATCTGGGAGGATGAGGCAGGAAAATTGCAAATTCAAGGCCAGCCTTGGCAATTTTTTTTTTTTTTTGTACTGGTTATTGAACCCAGTGTGCCTCCAAGCTACACTCCCAGCCCATTTTTTATTTTAAATTAGGGTCTCACTAGGTTGCTGAGAGTCTTACTAAGTTGCTGAGGCTAGTCTCAAACCTGTGATCCTCCTGTCTCAGTCTCCCAAGTACTACTAGGATTACACATGTGAGCTACCACAACTGGCCAGCCTCAGCAATTTAATAAGACTGTCTCAAAATAAAGTAGAAATGGCTGGGGATGTAGTTCAGTGGTAAGTCAATGACAGAATGCCCTTGGGTTCAATCCCAGCACACACACACACACACACACACACACACACACACACACCCCTTCCATTTGTAGCTCAAATTTTGGAAAAGATGATTGCAGAAGAAGTGTATTTTTTAAAATTTTTTTACAGAATTGCTGGAAACCTGAGTACAAAGAAAGCAGAATCTATATAATCTTAAAAGTTATTGTTTCCAACAATAAAACATAATACAGAATGCCAGGGCCTCGGATGAATCAAAAAGAACAAATTTAGCTTAGGACTTAATAATAAACCCCAGTTATATTATTAAAATGCAAAATTGAAAAACCATCTTGCAAAGTGACGGAATGGGCTTTGTTAACAATTGAGTTGTTCAATTTGCCTAAAAACTGAAAACCTTTAGAAACCTCAGAGGTGACTTCCTGACCTTTACTGTATTACAAATAGGCCTGATGTTCAAGATCCACATCCATTATATGCTTGAATGAGCTCAGTATTTATTGTTCTTTCATATCATTAAAAGAGCTAAAAGGTTGGGAAAATGCATAATGTAAAGAAAGGTCAAGTGGTAATCATGGTGTGAAATGCTGTTACATGTGTAACTATAATAATTCTTTAGACTTTATGCTCCCTGGAGAGGAAGTTGTTCAAAATTGTTCACCTACAAAGGTTTATTTTGTGCTAAATATAGCTCAGCACTCTAAATGGTGGAATTAGCCTGACCTTTTGCTCCTCCGCGTCGGCGATGGCCTTTTCCCGGCTCACTTTCTCTGTCTGAAGTCCGATCTTTGTGATGAGGGCTTCAGCATCGTGATTTCTCAGCTGTAACTCGGCTTCTTGAGAGGCAAGCCTGGCTTTCAGATCTCCCACCTGGAGGAAAAGTCATCACTCTGGAGTAACTTGTGTTGATAACAACAAATGGTTCATATAACTTATGTTTTCAGCATGGATCCAGGGGTTCTTAACAGTTTGTATCATGCATCTGTTTCTACCCCGACTTTACTGTAGTCTTATTTGCAAAAATGCAGCCGCCTCTTTTCCTCATGAGAACAGAATAATATTTCCAATGGTTTTGCAGAAAATGTAATCAGTGTGGGCAGTAAGTAGAATACTTGGCAAATCAATCTCTGTACTTGGGGAAGTGCTCACAGAGATTTCTACCTGAGCCACCCCATGCTCCCCTTGTCCTATGCAGCTCAGGTCCAAGGTAGCAGAGGGCATAGGAAAAGAAGTTTGGTGACGAGCTGGAAGAACCATGCCTTGTACCATCCAACAGAGAACTGCTGGGGCTTCAGCCACGTTGAAGATGTGAATTCTTCTTGCCTGTCTGGTTTTATATTGAAATGCCCACTGATATGTCTTAATTCATCCCACCTAACATGAAATGGCCCTCATAAGAAGGGTAAATGATGTGTACTTTGTAGGGTATCAGTATGGCGTGGCCAGAAGCCAGTCAGTGTCACAGCTGTGTGCTCCTCCTGGCCTGCCACCCAATGACCTCACTCCGTCTTTCTGAGGCGTCAACAAATGCGTCAGCTAAAAAGAAAGATTCTCCCCATTTTTAAGTTGGGATTTCATTAGGTTCAGAAGATACCACTAGGTCCCTGAGTTTGATGATCATGAAAATCAAAGCAGAAGTGAAGGGCTGGAGAAAAGCTGTTCTCAGAAATATATGAAATGATGATAATTAGTTCTCTATTTATTTTCCAGAAGTATAAAAATTACTACTTTTTAAAACCACAGATGCAAAGAATCATCATAACCATATATTCTGACTCAATTGCTAAGGAGACTTTAGCAGTGATTTCATCTTTTGGAACAATATTCCACTACTATATCTAAGTGAGCTTTTAATCCTCCTCAACACAATTATTTATATAATCACCTAAAAAGCATGATTACTACTACGATTGCTGTTTATAGTATCACAGTCTCTCTGTGAACTCAGGGTAACCTTAGATAGTGACATCTGCTTCTCTGTTTCTTTTAGCCATTGGCCAAATAATTATCCAAGAGACTAGGAAGAATCTATGTTATATCAAGCTCTAATTTCAGTTTCTAAGGCAGCAGTTAGCTTTGGAAGAAAGACTTTATCTATGAACAAAGGTCACTATGGCTATCGGTGAAGACCTGAGCTAATATCTAGAGAGGTTACATGGTTGGAAAGGGATGTTTAGCTTTATGGCAATGGATGAACATTGCAGAGGTTTACACATTTACATTCCTGATGGCTCTGTGGAATCACTTAAGGCAGACATACCCAGAGAGGAATGGAGGCATTCTACTTCACATATAACCTGATCTCCAATTATTCACCCAAGAAAACAGGCTTTCTTTTCTAAATAAATTGATTTTTTTTTTGTACTAAGGATGGAACTCAGGGCCATTCTACTTCTGAGATACACCCTCAGCCCTTTTTATTGTTTATTTTTGAAACAGGGTCAGTTGCTGAGGCTGACTTCCACCCTGCATTCTTCCTGTCTCAGCCTCTCAAGTACTGGGATTACAGGCATGTGGCACTGTGCCTGGTCAGAGTAAGTTGATTTTTTAAGATGATTCCAGAGCTATTAAATATTCCAACCACTCTTCTGGTATTAAAAGCATTCCATGGAGAAATATCTAATGAAAAGAAACCACTGCATCTCTTCAATCAAGGCTCCATATATCTTCACATACTCCTCCCTGTTCCCTCTCATTTTTTAGCTGAGGGGGCACAGGGAGACCCAAGCTGCCACACAGCCACCTCTGCGATGACCCAAGGGGCTACTGCTCTTGCCTTTAGCTCTGTCACTTGGGAAGACAACACCATCAGAATGGCAGGGGCATCTTTTTCCTCTGCCAAAGGCTGCCCATCAGTATTGACAGCTTAATTTGATGTGACCACACTATCATTTCCTGGGGCAAAGTCAACAGGTTCAGCGTGGGACATGATTGGAAGGGACATAAATGCCCTGGGCCATAGAACTCCTTCCTCATCTTCTTAAAGCAACATCGAATCAGCACAACAGGACTCCTGGGGAAATCTTTACTAAGGAAAAAGGTCTTGATTTAGTGAGAGAGAATGGGAGAGATGGGTGGAGGGAAGAAAAGAAAAAGGAAAGAATGGGGCAAAGAGAAGAAAGATGTATATAAAAAGGGAAAGTAAAGAAAGACATTCTTTGAAGAGAAGGAGTAGATGCACAAATACAGATACTCTCTTGGGGGAAATCCTTGTAGTTATTCCCTACTGTCATTAGAACTTTCTTAGTCTGGTTTTTCATCCCCAACCATGATCAACCTACTCACCACTCAGCGCAGAGCACATCTCATCAAAGAGCTCTTCCTGGGCTATGGAACAAAGTGGGCAGGAGACGAGTGGTGCTGAGGTCTATGGAGTGGGAGGAGGATGCGGCAGGAGCACCCTTTAGAGTGAAGAGGGGCTCAGTATTTTTCCCTGCGTGGGTCATGCCTTGTTTCTAACCCAGGCATAAATGCACCAAGACTGGCCCAAGAAATATTGTCCCTTGGCAAGCATGTGAAATTGACCAAATTATGTTATGTGCATGTACAAATATGTAACAACAAATCCCACTATTACATCTAATCATAATGCACCAATAAGACATCTCATTTTTCAAAAAGGAAAAGCATATGAGAATAGCACCTGAAGACTAAACTTTGAGACGCCCACAGGGATTTCTGGCCTTGAAGCGGCCACCATTGAGGATCTGTTTTTCTTTAGAGGAGGGCAAGTTGGCTCAGAGGAAGGCTGGGCTGCTCCCCAAGTCCCTTTCCTAGTCACAGAGAGGCAGTGTGGTGCCATGGAGGGCACATGGGCACCGGCAAAACACAGATCTGGGTTCAAACCTCAACCCGCTGTCTCTCTGGCCTTGGATTCTTTAAGCCTCACATATAACACTACAGTAGTAACACTTATTTTACAAACTCGTTTGGCTTTTAACAATGAAGTGAGATTAACATCCTATGCTAATTCTCTCCTGATTTATTCCTGCAATTTAGAGATCCGTTCTGGTCCAGTAGCTGGGCCTTCTGAGGAGGAAGACATGATTGGGCTCTTTCATTCATTGAACAGAGCTAGTGGCTGAAAGGAGTCCATCGAGGTCAGACACCAAGGTCACTGCAATCACCAGCCAGGTAGTCATCCCTTCTAACTCCACCCTAGGATGGTCAAACTACTGACCACAAACCCAGAGCCCCATAGCGGTCAAAGGCAGGAGAGGTGGATGGGCTAAGCAGCTCTGAGAGAGTAACTGACCAGTGTGTGTGTGTGTGTGTGTGTGTGTGTGTGTGTGTGTGTGAGAGAGAGAGAGAGAGAGAGAGAGACAGAGAGACAGAGAGACAGAGAGACAGAGAGAGAGATGAGATGAGATACTGGGGATTGAACCCAAGGGCATTCTGCCTCTGAGCTACACCCTATTTATTTTTGGTTTTTGGAAACAGGATCTCACTAGGTTGCTGAGACTCTTGCTACATTGGTGAGGTTGTCCTCTGACCTTTGATCCTCCTGTCTCAGCCTCCCGAGTACTAGGATTACAGGTGTGCACCACCACGCCTGTCTCATGGCCAATTCTTTCTAAGCTTAGAAAAGCTATAACAGTGTGATCCATGTCTCCTCAAACTGTAAACTTAGAACGAGGCACCTTATATAAGTGTGTTAACCATTGCTTCAAAAGGAAACATTTTTCTCTGAAAGAGCAGAGATTTCATTCAACAGCAGCACACCCGGTCATACCTGAGAGGTGGTTGTTTTTAACTTTTGGATGCCATTCGCCAAGTGCTCCTTCTTCTGGAATACCTCTTTTTGTTTCTTCTTCAACAGGTTCTTAAACAGTGATATTTGTTCTAGAAAACTCTTCGGGGTGGTATAGTTGTGTCTTCTTTCATTCTGGTAATACCTGGCACTCATTTCATTTACGCTGGTGTGAACGTGAGCCATGAAAAGACTGATACCGTCTTTGTGCAGTGGCTGAAAACATAAACATTGCAATTCTTATAAAATTATCTTGAGTTAAAATACAATTTTAAAAACAGGAAAAAAAAATCAACAAAATTATACAGTATTTTTTTCTAAGAACCATAACAGATTAGAGTAGAAGCTGGGGAAATTTTACTTCATCTTTAAGAATATCCATAGGTTTACAGAGATTATAACAAAACATTCAGCTTTTCTAAGCATCTTCGTATCGTAGGACAAAGGATTTTTATGTGCTCCATATACCAAACCTCAAAGCCAACATATAATACAAGTATAGCTTTTACAACTTGATTTTTAGCTATCAAGTGTGAAAGAGAAAAATGGAGAAATTGAGATGCAATATTCTGAGGAGTATTTTTTTAGTGTTGTTTTTAATACTAAACTTTAGACAAAGAGAATCAATAATCATACAAGCCGGGCGTGGTGGCACATGCTTGTAATCCCAGCATTTGGGAGGCTGAGATCAGAGGATCTGGGTTCTCGGTCAGCCTCAGCTACCTAGTGAGGCACTCCGCAACTTAGTGAGACTCAGTTTCAAAATAAAGAATAAAAAATAGGGCTAGGGGTGTAGCTCGGGGGTAGAATGCCCCTGAGTTCAATAATCCCCAGTAC
>PVLC010017375.1:0-33861 GCA_004027655.1 Graphiurus murinus
GCCATCTTGACTCCCTCTCATGATTTTTATTTAAATTCATAATAATGCCTACAGTTTATTTCTTAAACGATCTCTTGGTAAACCCATTCATTGCAAGCAAGAAAATGCAAATTGCTATATTACTACTTTATGGGAACAGTGGCCTCCAGATTCCTTGCTGATTTCCTTTCCGGTTTCACCCTTGGATATGCTCTCTCACTCTATTTTCTTTCTTCTTCACTTTGGTTTATTTTTCTTCCTCTCATCTTTTCAACTTATTTTTTCATTCTCCATATCTTTTCACCACCTAATCAGATGTTTCCCCTCCCTTCCTCTGAGGTGAATTAAAGATTTCACAGGGTCTTTATGATCAAGCATTGCTGCACAGGCATTCCTGGCTTAGATACATAGATTTTTCTCTCAGTAGATTTCTTTAGATAAGGTGGTCTTTAAAACTTTACATTATATTTCACAATCCAGTCTTGAATTTTTCAGTTAATCTTGACAGAAGAAATCCCATTCCTATCTTAATACTCAATGTGAAAGTATTATATTACCAATAATTTTGCACCCAAGCATACTGATTTAGCATTGAATCATAGAACCAAGGTATAAAATCCTATTAAAGCTTGTTTTCCCTTTGTTACACAAAAGGCAGCATTGACAGGATATTTTGTCAACATTGAATAGTGTGGACAAAGTGTACTAAATTACATCTCTTAATCCATGACACTGCCTTGAATAACATGGTGTTCAGAATCCATCTAAATGCTGTGGGGAAATAATAGTAGGCTGTGTGGAACACATTGGTGAGGAACCAGTGGCTGAAGTTTCAGGTGACAGCTGTAGCTAGAAAAGCTTTCTCCTGCTGTCCATAATCTTGTGATTGAAACTCTCTCAGCTGCAGACCTCCCACCTTCATGTTAGCAGTCTGTGAAATTTCCCTTGCATCATTGAAATACACTCTAAATGGGGTTCTCTGGGAAGACCACCCAGAAGTTACATCTGGTAAATGCAGCTGATTGGTCCAATTTGCACTCATATGTGGCACAGGGAGGGCCTATAACCTATGTGCTTTTCAATGGCTTGCTTACAATTGCCCCATTTCCTCTGGGTCAAAGTGACAAACTGAAGACCTGAGATCTCTCGGCCTTCTCTCTCCAAATTCTACATAAACATTAGGTGACCATATATTGTGTGTCTCCCAAGCTGGGGCATATTTTCAGCATTAAAGAAGATGCAACTAGTAATTCTACCTCAAGTAAACTTAGTTTCTTCAGGCAGGGAACAGGGAAAATGGGGCCTCTTCTTGAAAAAACTTCCATCCTAGAAACTCTGGCCCACAACCATTTGGCATCAATCTACTAACCATACCATATCATCAACATACCATTAATAACACACACATATCAATGGTGCTTTGGCTTACAGATGCTGATATTGCTATTAGATATGTGATTGGAACCTACCTTAAGCCTTATCTCCCAAGTCATTATTTAATGAAATAAATATCACTGGAGAGGAAAAAATAAATCTTTTTCTCATCGATTGCTATATTCATAGCTGAGGCACCTATAGCAAAAGACAGATTAACAAGAAAAAGCACACATTTATTTAATATAAGTTTTGCATAACATGTGAGTCATCTGAAATAAAGAAACGGGGAAACTCACATATGTTTGTGCTTAGGCATGATGAAGAGTGGGCACTTCCGCAGATACACAAATGGCCAGAGCAGCCAGGGTGTGATCTAATAGTAATGAACTAGGGGAAATTTAGCAAAGCTTATTTGTTCCAGTTCTTCACTGTGTCCCTACGCTTTCAAAGATAAGGACATTTCTTTCCTCTGGATATGGAGTGGGCTCCTTTCACATGAGGGTCTTATGACCTGCTTTAAGGGCCAGGGAATTGTTTTATGACCTACTTCAGAGTACAAGGGTAAGGGCAAGATCAGCAGGCCCTTCCTTTCCTGCTTTTGGTGTTTTCTGAAATGCCAAGGTGCCATAGTTAGGGGTAGCACTCCTGAACCACATTAATACATAATATAAAGACATTTTTATACATGAATGTCCTATTACTTTTTTTTCTATTGCATAGAAATTTTGCCTATACTTAACCCTACAAGATTAATTAAGAATAAACTGTCTCTCATTTTTTTTTCTACTTGTATGATAAGCTATGGCTAGGAGATAGCATGAAATAACCAAAGGAATTTCTTTTTAATCTCAACTCTTTTTCTCTGTGCCCTTTGCCTTCTTTTATATTGTATCTTCAAACACTTCATCGGCTTCTCTTTTATAAGCCCAGGGAGAATTAAATTATTACATGAGTCAGTTGGAAATGTCAACAGAAAATTTTTTCCTTCCTTTTCATTGATCCTGGCCCTTTTCTAACCTCATCCAAAATATATTTGCATATTTCATTTCTATTGCCTGGAATGAAGTAAATGGACTTGAGTTTGACACTAACATAATTTAATTTTAACCTAGAAGTAAAGCTTAAGAATTGTTGGCATTACAGGAAGCTGCTGCTCTTTTGATGATATGCTGTTTTGTGAAAACCCTTAGCATTGCATTATTGAGATATGATAATCAATCAAATACTTATTTAGCAGCCCACACATCAGCTAACCCTGGTAGTGGCCTGACCAGGGCAAGTATAGCATCACAGGGTAGCATGACCAGTCACAGGGTGTAAGAGCATGGATGAGTTGATGAAAGAAAGCCTCCACACACGGAGGACCAGGAACTGCAAAGGGAGATCTCTTATATATAAGGGGATGGATCTAATGACATTAATGATAACAAGTGCCAGGGTTCTCAGTGTCAGGGAAGGAAGTTACAATATGGAAAGTGGGAAATCAAGGATGAATTCTCTGCTTAAATTTGAATTGGAGATATCAGTATAACATTATGATTTTAAAAATAAGTAGACTTAAAAATACAGATGGAAATGTATTTATGTGCATATATATTTATACCTAAATATATGTTTATATTTATAGCACACCTATATTACCTTTCTACTGAGAGGGACAGGGAGCAAGCAGCAAGACCCCACAGTGATCTTGGATTCTAAAAATTATGGTCCATTAAAAAGAAAGACAATTCCTTGGAGAAATGACAGATTCCTACTCATCATAGCTGGTAACAATGCCTTTCACCTCTGAATCTTCATGGTATTATATGCTAATAATTTAGTGGAAATAAGGATGGCCAGCTTCATGCCATGGACTATGTCTTTAAGATCTTTTGGGTTTTTCTTAATGGTGTAGAGCTCAGTGTCTCTAGGACAATACAGATTCTCAATAGATGATAGAGAAGAAAGAAAGAAAGAAAGAAAGAAAGAAAGAAAGAAAGAAAGAAAGAAAGAAAGAAAGAAAGAAACTTCCCAGATTTATATTTTTTAAATATGTATTTAATAAAATATGTTCAAAAAAGTTTTCCTCACTCAGTCATAAAGAAGAACAAAATCATGTCATTTGCAGGGAAATGGATGGAACTAGAAAACATTAAGTGAGATTAGTCAGTCACAAAAAGTAAAAAGTTGTATGCTCTCCCTAATATGCGGAAGCTAGGAAGAAAATGGGGCATAAGAGGGACTCCAAATGAAGAAGAAATCTTAGGTGAGCAAAGAATTTGACTTAATGAAGGTTATAGGGGGAGAGAGGACACCTAATGCACATGATGTACTTTCAAGAACATATCAAAGTCAATCACTAAACTGAACTTGAGAAGGAGGGAGAGTGAGAGAGTGGGGCGGGAATTAGGGAAGGGTTAAATGAGAAATGTGTGCATGTATGCCTTTATCAGCTTGTACCTAACAAAGATGTATGATTACAATGCATCAATTTAAAAAAATTTAAAAAACATTTTCCTCATACAGAATAAATGACATTAGAAACAAAATATTACTTCCAAAATATGACATAACTGTGGCATGAGACAAAGCGTCTCCAGCAAGTAAATCAGGCTCTGCCAGTAGATCTTACTTGGTTGATATCCATTCTAATATTCTCTCTTGTGTCATTTGCCAGTGGATGGAGAAAGCCCCCATGGAAATATCTATACTATTCTACTCCAGAACTTCACTACCTGCTTTCTTATCTGCCCTACTATTTAGCACTTTCCTTCTTATTCCCCCCCAAAAAGAGATTTTAAGTCTTCATGGAAATAAAAATTAGTCCTTCTCAAAATCTTTAAAATTAAAAAAATAAGAACTCCTAAAATGAGATTGTCTTAGACATATGTCTAACATATCCCTTATGTCTTACACTGTATGCCTTGGATGACTCTTGATGAAAAAGCAAATAAGATTAGTAGCACCAGGGGTAGTCATCAATAGCACAATTCTCCCCTCTTGCTACTTGATACTGTTACTGCTTGATCATGATTTCATTCAATACAGTATTCCCTAAGCATTCAGACAAAATTGTAGAATGTAGGACATAATTTTTATCTAATGAATACCAAAACTTAGTACATATACTTTATGCACATCCAGTTACTTTTTTTCCCCCAGTATGGGGGATTGAACCTAGGGGCCCTCTATAATTAAACTATATCCTTGGCCATCTTTTTTTAGTTTATTTTGAGAGAGACTCTCTCTAAGTTGCCCAGGCTGGCTTTGAATTTGCAATCCTCCTGCCTCAGCCTTCTAAGTACTGAGTAGCTGGAATTACAGGTTTGCACCACTGTACAAGCATCATCCAGTCACCTTTATAAAATGTTTGCATGTCCAAGTAAAGTAAAAAAAAATCTGTATTGCCCAGATTGTCATAAAGAATGCGTGTAGAAAATATCAGACATAAAATGTTTTGTTTGTTGGTGGTGGTGCTGCTGCTGGGGATGGAACCCAGGGCTTCATGAGCTAAACACACACTCTGCCACTGAGCTATACACATAATACTGGACTAGAAGTTTAATATCTGCCATTTGTAGATTAAGACCAAGTACAGGAAATTTTGGCAGATTCCATACAATTTTAGCTACATTTCCTGGGTTTATGCCATATTTATGAAATTATATTTATCAAAAATCTGTATATTATAAGCAACTCATTTTATAAATGGAAAATTGAGGTTAAAGAAGTTTCATCATTACAAAAATAATTTAGTACAAAGTTAAAATGAGCCAATTATTTTGTCTACTACTTTGTATATTTGGTTTCATATTGGCTGTGGATGTTATATTTTTATAGTCAGCATAAGAGAAATTGTTTAACCTCAATGATGGTAACTTCATCTCAAAGAAAAACAGCAGAGTGATAAGCATAAAAGCACAACAAAACTTATTTAGGTTCTGATTCTAGATCTACAGTCACTTGAAAACACCTTGTCAGCATAAAAAAAAAAAACCAGGACCAACTGGGGCCCAAAGACTATCTACTCTTCCATATGTAGAAGTTCAATAAATATGTATAAATTTGAATTGCCTATTTAATTTGAAATTACCATTACATATTCTATGATTATCATTCATATTCTATGATGTTACCTTCAGTCATGCTGGCAAAATAAAAATGATTTGAAGCATTTTAATACTTTCAATACTTAATGAAATGATCAATGTGCTTTTGTAATGAAATATAAAAGGCAACGACAACTTGATCTACCAAGAAACAGTTCTATATTTTATTTTAATTATAACATAAATTTTCAATTGTGAATATAGGAACTACAAAAATATTTGATAGCACATTTCTTTTTTCTTTATCTTGTTTTTGTTTTTGTTTGCTTCTTTTTGGTTTTGTTTGGTTTGGATTTGTTTGGTTTGGGGTTTTTTGGTACTGGGAATTCAACCCAAGGGCATTCTACCTGTAGGCTACACCCCCCAGTGCTTTATTTTGTAATATTTTGAAACTGGGTCTCACTAAGTTGTTGAGGGTCTCACTAAGTTACTAAGGCTATCCTCGAACTTGTGATTCTCCTGTGTCAGCCTCCCAAGTATTGGGATTACAGTCACCCCCAGCTCACATTCCTTTTGGCATGAATGCATCATATGTTAAGTATGTTCCTTGCAAATTAAAACCAATACTAATAACCAAGTTAGAGTTAGAACTGTAAAACATCTAGGGAGAGACAGTCATCAATTCTTATCTTACAAAAATGTTATCTTGGTAGGCATTTTGAGATGAAATTGATACTGTCTTTTCTGCTTACATACCTTCATCTTTTTCCCCCATAGTCTGTTAAGTAAAAATAATTTTGCTTAAGTAATAATAAATGAAGGCAAACGATTTATGCAGAAATTCAAATGTATCTATTCAACTACTAGAATTGCTTGGCTTAGTTAAGGCTGTGAATACTTCACCCTTCTCCTCCAATGCCTACAATAGAACAATGTATCCTTTTATCTTAGTCATGGGGAAAATAGCACAGATAATTGGGTTAATTATTTATGTCATGTGCATAAGCAGCTATTATTCTGCATCAGGTCCCTGCCATTATATTCCCCAAAATGAATTTGAAGCTCTTTGCCTTTCCATTGCCTATTTTTGTATGCTGCTTCTTAATAAAAGATGAGTTGGACATTCTTAATTCCATACCCTTCTTCTAAGCCCCATGTCTAGCCCAGGGGATGCACAAAACAAAGTTAGCCAAAGAATGTTGAGCCAGGCATGGTGGTACACTCCTGTAATCCCAGTACTTAGGAGTCTGTGACAAGAGGATCAAAGATTCCAAGCTAACCTCGGTGATTTAGTGAGAATTCTCAGCAAACAGTGAGATCCTGTTTCAGAAATAAAGGGCTAGGGTGTAGCTCAGAGGTAGAATGCCCCTGAGTTCAATCTCCAGTAACACATACACACACACACACACACACACACACACACACACACACACACACACACACATTGAATGTTTATACAACATTCATTACACCCTTGTATAAATACTGGAATATATACCAGGTAAACTCTTAGCACCAGATAGGTAGATGAACGGTGGGTGGTTGGATGAATTATGTGTATCATTCACCTTTGAAAATATATGAGCCATTTAACTTCTATGTGTGAGTAATTAAATGCTGTCATTATAATGTGAGTTGAGCAATAACTTTTGCACCATCAGCAAATAAATTTAAGCTCCAGCTTTCTTATTCCAAGCAATAATAAAATCCCAGTGTAATAAATAATGTGTATAATCTTGTGGTGCTAGAATTTTATTTTGACTCTTAAATTTTAACATATATGTAGATGTTGAAATTGGAGCATAGCCAAATTCTAATAAATGAGATTGATTTCTAATGCTAATTATTACTCAATTAGTAATACACCAGATGATCCTGATTGAATGGAGTGATTGTTTTTTCCTTACTGTTGACTAGGACCATTTTAGGCCTGTTGTATGACACTATGAGAAACAGACAAGCCTGTTTTATTAATTTGTCATAGACTACATGAATATCAAGTTAGGTAGCTAAAAAATTAAAAGAATTCTAATGAACAATGAATCCCAGTACAATTATGTCATCTTGGATTATATAAGTATCTTAAAATATATACCTTTTATATCCCAACTGTTTTATTTACAGTCTTTTAATATTCATACTGCTTTAGCCAATAGAATATAAGTGAATATCACTTAAAATGTCTTTTGATTTCATGTATGCTAGGCCATCAGGTCAAGGTTATCTCTGACAACATCAATGACTTTTAGAGAGGATGACAGACATGGAATATGTGGAAGACAAGTAATGGATGTGCACTGATAAAGGAAAACATTCTAAGTTGATGTTTAGGTTTAACTCCCTAGTAGCATCACTGATTTGATTTTTTTCTCAGAAAAGGTCAAGTTGTGCATGATGGGACACACCTGTAATACCAGTACTTAGAAAGCTTAGACCAGAGGATTGTAGGTTCAAGACCAGCCTCAACAACTTAGTGAGACAGAGAGGCTAGGGGTATAGATAAGAGGTGAAACACCCTGAGAAAGAAAAAGTCATTTTTAAATTTCTAATCATTAAGAATTCCAGCTAGGTAAAGCCAATGTTTTATTATAGAAAACTCTAAGCATAATTAAATCTGGGATACATATGCTCTATTTTACTTTACTGAAACAATTTTGAAAGAAAAGTTAAGACAAGGATATTAATTAGGCAGTGTCTACAAAGACTCTAGAAATTAGATAATGTTTAATCATAAATACTTCTTTTTTTATTTTCACTTTTTTATTGGTACATTAAAATAATACATCTTTGTTAGGTACAAGCTGGTAGAGGCGTACATGCACACATTTCTCATTTAACCCTTCCCCAATTCCTGCTCCACTCCCTCCCCCCTCCTTCCTTCTCTAGTTCAGTTTAGTTATTGACTTTGATATGATTGTGAAAGTACATCGTGTGCATTAGGTGTTTCCCTCCCCTCTCCCCATCACCTTCAGTTAAGTCACCTTCTTTCTCATCTAAGGTTTCTCCTTCTTCATCTAGAGTCCCTCTTATGTCCCACTTTCTCTCTAGCTTCTGCATATTAGGGAGAGCATATGAATCTTACTTTTTGTTACTGATATCTCACTTAGCATAATGTTTTCCAGATCCATCCATTTTCCTGCAAATAATGATTTTGTTCTCCTTTATGGCTTAGTAAAATTCCATTATGTACATATCCCATAGTTTTGTAATCCATTCATCTGTTGATGGACATCTTGGCTGTTTCTGTAGTATGGCAATTGTGAATTGTGCAGCTATAAACATAGATACACATGCATCAGTCTGATAGTTTGGTTTCCATTCTTTTGGGTAGATACCCAGAAGTGGTATTGCTGGATCAGATGGCAGGTTCATTCCCATTCATCTGAGGATCTTCCATACTGTTTTCCAAAGTGGTTTCACTAATTTGCAATCCTACCAACAATTAGGGTTCCCACTTCTCCACACCCTTGCCAGCATTTGTTGTTGTTCGTGTTTTTGATGATTGCCATTCTAATTGGAGTTAGGTGAAATCTCAGGGTAGTTTTGATTTGTATCTCTCTGATTGCTAATGATGTAGAACATTTCCTCATACATTTATTGGCCATTTGTATTTCTTCTTTTGTGAAGTGTTTATTTAGATCCTTTGCCCATTTTTTGACAAAGCAACCAATCATACAAACATAAATACAACAAAGAAATACAAAATGAAAACAGAATAAAAAATTAAAATTAAAAGAAACAAAAACAAAACCCTGCAAGTATATAAGTACAGAGCTGAGTTGGCCTCTGCAGTCCTTTTGGATCTGCGTGGATAACTTCAGCTTTTAAATGTCTGCTCACTATATTAGATTGTCGAGCATGTTTCAGGTATTCTTATTTGCTTTCTCTGTCAGTGCAGGCAGGGAGTTTGGCTGGTGCCTCTCCTGCTGCAAGCTGTGTCTCTGAGCTCTCCACAGGGCCTGTCCCTAAGCCACTCTTGTCTATGTAGGCAGAGAGCATCACTGGGTCTGGACCCAATGTAAGCCGGAGGCTCCATGCTTTCCACAGGAGGCTCTGACTGCATCTCTCTCTCTCTCTCTGCCTTTGCTAGTGGTGGGAGTGCAGTCTAAATGTGGGGCATTTTCCAGGGTGCCTGTAAGATCTCTATGCCCTGTGTGCCCTAGGTCCCTCCCACACATCTGCTCCTATCCAATCGCTAGAAGGGCGGGTGACAGAGTCTGTCCTTTGCACAGGGGCCCCCATGAGAGCGCAGTTTAACTTACAGTTCAGTACTGCTCTGGCTCTGGAGGGAAAGGTGAGGTGGGGTGTCCCCACTGAAGGCTTAAGCTGGTTGTCCCAGGTGTTCCAGTCACAGCTGATAATGCGGATTATGCCACTTGATTAGGGTGTGGAGTTCTGTAGGCGCTTACTCCACATCTGGTTGCTGGGTATGCAGGATGTTGTTAGATGTCTCAGTGTTAGTAGACCCTGCTCTGGGTGGTTGGTTCAATGGTGGCCGCCACACCACTGCCACGCACTCAGACTCCTTTGCTCTCCTTGGTCTGCTTTCTAGGTTCTGTTCATCTGTGCTTCAATTTTCATTACTTTTTTCACTTTTTTTTTCCTTCCATCAAGAAGCTGCCTTTGCAGCAGTTTTAATTCAAGCTCTACAGCACAACTGAGTGCTGCTCTGGCTCTGGAGGGAGAGGTGAGCTGGGGTGTCTCCACTGGGGGCTTAGGCTGATCATCCCAGGCATTCTGGTCACTGTCGATCATATAAGGATATGCCAACTAATTAGGGTGTGGCATTCTGGAGTCACTTACTCCACATCTGGTCACTGGGTATGCAGGAGGTTGTTAGATGTCTCAGTGCTAGTAGACCCTGCTCCATGTAGCTGGCTCAATGGTGGCCACCATTCCACAGCATGCACTGATGCCAACCCCAGGAGCTCCTTGTCTTTCCCTGGTCCACTTTCTGGGTTCTGTTCAGCTGCACTTTAATTTTCGTTACTTTGTTCACTTTTTGGCTCTTTTTTTTCTTCCCTCAAGAAGCTGCTTTTATGGCAGTTTTGATTCGAGCTCTAGAGTGCTAAGGAGAGGTGTTTCACTCAGTTGCCATCTTGGGCTCCTCTCTCTCTTGATGTGGTTTTGAATGCACATTGCTAGTATTTTGTTTAGCAGTTTTGCATCTAAGTTCATCAGTGATATAGACCTATAGTTTTTGTTTCTTAAACTGTCTTTATTTGGCTTTGGTATTAATGTGATGTTGACTTCATAGAATGTGTTTGGGAGAGTCTCGTTTCTTTCTATTTAATGGAATAGTTTGAGAAGTATTGTGATTAGCTCTTCTATAAAGGTTTTATAAAATTTACTTTGAAAACCATCTGGCCCTGGGCTTTTGTTTGATGGTAAACTCTTTATTGCTATCTCTTTTACTGCTGTTGGTTGGGTTAAGTTTTCTATATCTTCCTGACTCAATTTAGGAAGGTTATATGTGTCTAGAAATTTGGCAGTTTCTTCTAGATTTTCCATTTTGTTGGAGTATAGTTTTTCAAAGTAGTTTCTGATGATCCTCTGGATTTCCACATTGTCAGTGATAATATCACCTTCTTCATCTCTTATTTTGGTACTGCCTTCAAGGTGTCTCAGAGGTTTTGATATGTTGTGCCTCTGTTTTCATTGGTTTCTAGGAAATTTTTTAATTTCTCCCTTTACTTCT
Organism: Graphiurus murinus; assembly: GCA_004027655.1. Classification (NCBI taxonomy): domain Eukaryota; kingdom Metazoa; phylum Chordata; class Mammalia; order Rodentia; family Gliridae; genus Graphiurus; species Graphiurus murinus. The sequence goes on from PVLC010017375.1 coordinate 11,086, forward strand.
TCTATGACCCATTCCTCATTCAGCAGTGCGGTGTTCAGTCTCCATGTGTTTACATGGTTACTCTGGGTCTTCCTAGAGTTGATTTCTAGCTTCATTCCACTGTGGTCTGAAAAGATGCAGGGAATTATTTTAGATTTATTTTAATTTGCCAGTGCTCACTTTGTGGCCCAGAATGTGGTCTATTTTGGAGAAGGTTCCATGGGCAGCTGATAAAAATGTAAATTCAGCTGTAGTTGGGTGAAATATTCTGTATATGTCTAATAGGTCTATTTGGTTTATGGTATTCTTTAGGTCTGAAGCATCTTTACTGACCTTTTCTCTAGAAGATCAGTCTAGTGATGTGAGGGAAGTATTGAAGTCTTCCAATATTATTGTATTGAGAACTATGTGTGACTTTATATCATGAAGAGTTTGTTTTATGAAAGTGGCTGCGCCTATGTTTGGGCATAAATGTTGATCATTGTTATTTCCTCTTGCTGAATTTTCCCTTATCTACTATAAAATGACCGGCTTTGTCTCGTCTGATAAGCTTAGGCTTGAAGTCTAGTTTATCTGATATCATAATTGCTACTCCTGCTTGTCTCCGAGTTCCATTGGCATGGATTACCTTACTCCAGCCCTTCACCTTTAGCTTGTGGGAATCTTTGCTTGTAAGGTGTGTTCCTTGCAGGCAGCATATAGATGGATTATGGGTTTTAATCCATTTTGTCACCTTGTGTCTTTTTACTGGGGAGTTGAGGCCATTTATATTCAGTGTGATTATTGAGAGATGATTTTTAATTCCTAACATTTTGAGTTTTGACTTCTGTTTGAGGTAGTGTTTGTTCTTAATTGCTTAGTTGTTTGCTTCCTGGAAATTATTGTTTCTCTGGTTCTGACATTTACTTGTTAGTTCTTTTTTGTAGTTCATCTCTTTGAGTATTTTTTCCAGTGCTGGTTTGGAAGACATAAATGTTTTCAGTTTCTCTTTGTCATGGAAGGTTTTTATTTCACCGTCAATTTTGAGAGAGAGTTTTGCTGGGTAGGAGAATCTTAGCTGCAAGTTATTTTCTTTCAGAGTTTGGAATATGTTACTCCAGCCCCTCTTGGCTTTCATCACTTGGTTTGGGAGGTCTGGAGTGATTCTAATTGGTTTGCCTCTAAATGTCACTTGGCGTTTTACTTTTGTTACCTTTAGGATTCTCTCCTTGGCCTCTACATTAGTCAATTTGATTATTATGTGGCATGGTGAACCTCTTCTTTGGTCTTCTCTAGAGGGGTTTCTAGATGTACCCTATACCTGTGTGTCGACTTCTCTTTCTATGTTTGGAAAATTCTCTGATATTACTTCTTTGAAAAGGTGGTTTATTCTGTTAGTTTCAACTTCTAATTTTCTTTCTTGCCAATTATTCTTAGGTTAGCTCTTTTAAAATTGGCCCAGATCTCATCAATGTCCAATTCATACTGTTGAATTTTTTTTCTAAATTAAGTACTATGGTTTCATTTTTGGAATGGTCATCTTCTCCATGTGTTCTAATCTACTGTTTATAGTTTTTATTGATGCTTTCACTTCAATTATTGTATCTTTCACGTTCTTCACTTCCTTCAAGGCTTCTCTTTGATACCTGTTCAGGGTGTCAGATTCTTTGTTTATTTGTTCCTTTATTTCTTTCCAGTTTTGTCTGCATTCTTTCTGGAAATCTTATATCATTTCTACTATTAAAGATCTGAATTTTTCTTCTGGTAATCTCTGCCATTCTGTGTTGATGAGTCCTGTTATTGTTGGATTGTGGTGGCTCATTGTTTCTTTATTTTTCCTTCCCATGATTTACCTGTTCTTAAGTTTATGTATTTACTGCTCTTACAAGCTTTCTCTCAATTTATAGGTTTCTTATTTTTATTTTCTCTCTGTGAATAGTATCTTGTACTGAGTTGCAATTACTCTAAGGCTTCTTCTGCCCACGGTAATGATGCTGTTGATGATTTTCAGTTGTTGACGTCTAGGGTCCATTTGTTGCTTCTGTTATGGGGATTCTTCTCAGAGGTGTGAGTAGAACATTTTGTGGCCTCTGAGTTTTTAGGCCTCAATGTGGGATGTGTTGAGCTATTCCTTCTATCAGCAGAGCTGAGTTCATCCTTGGTGTTTGGCAGTCCTTTCTGGTGGTTCACTTCTCTGGTCTCTATCGCATTTCTACTCCTATCCAGTCAATAGAGGGACAGCTAAGTCTGTCATTTGCCACAGGTGCATAGTTAACTTACAATTGAGTGATGATCTTACTCTGCAGGGAGAGGTGAGCTGGGTTGACCTGCCACAGGCTTAAGCTGGTCATGCAAGGCATTCCAGTCACTGTCGATCATGCAGGGATTTGCTGCCTGATTAGGGTGTGGCGTTCTGGTGTCACTTACTCCACATTTGGTCACTGGGTATGCAGAAGGTCATTAGATGTCTCAGTGCTAGTAGACCCCACTCCAAGCTGCTGGCTCAATGGCAGCTGCCACTATGCAGCGTGGGCTGCTGCCAGGCACAGGCTCCTTCAGTCTCCCTGGCCCGCTTTCTGGGTTCTGTTCACGTGCACTTCAATTTTCATTACTCTGTTCACTTTTTTGCTGCTTTTTTCTTCCATCAAGAAGGCCAGAGACCTTGCAGCTACTTGAAGAGGGCATAGGACCAACACTTCAACACAGAGGCACAGGTATAAACTTTCTCAACAAGACCCCAAAAGCACAAGCAACTCAAAGGAAGATCAATACATGGGATTGCATTAAACTGAAGAGCATCTGTGCAGCAAAGGGAACTATCATGAACCTCAACAGAGAGCCCACAGAGTGGGAGAAAATTTTGCCAGCTACTCTTCTGATAGAGGTCTAATATCTAGGATATACAGAGAACTCAAGAAAATCACAGCTAAGAAAACAAATAACCCAATCAAAAAATGGGCAAAGGATCTAAATAAACACTTTACAAAAGAAGAAATACAAATGGCCAATAAATGTATGAGGAAATGTTCTACATCATTAGCAATCAGGGAGATGCAAATCAAAACTACCTTGAGATTTCACCTGATTCCAATCAGAATGGCAATCATAAAAAACAGGAACAACAACAAATGCCGGCAAGGGTGTGGAGAAGTGGGAACCCTAATACATTGTTGGTGAGATTGCAAATTAGTGAAACCACTTTGGAAAACAGTATGGAGGATCCTCAGACAAATGAGAATGAACCTACCATCTGATCCAGCAATACCACTCTGGGTATCTACCCAAAAGAATGGAAACCAAGCTATCAGACGGATGCATGTGTGTCTATGTTTATAGCTGCACAATTCACAAATTATGGAAACAGCCACGATGTCCATTGACAGATGAATAGATTACAAAACTATGGGATACGTACACAATGGAATTTTACTCAGCCATAAAGAAGAACAAAATCATGTTGTTTGCCAGGAAATGGATGCAACTGGAAAACATTATGTTAAGTGAGATTAGCCAGTCACAAAGAGTAAAAAAGCATATGTTCTCCCTAATATGTGGATGCTAGGGAGAAGACGGGGCATAAGAGGGTCTCCAGGTGAAAAAGGAGAAACCCTCGATGAGCAAAGAAGTTGACTTAACCGAAGGGGATGACCGGGTGGAGGGGGGACCCTAATGCACACGATGTACTCTCACAAATATATCAAGCTCAATCGCTAAACTGAACTTAAGAAGGAGGGAGGGTGAGGAAGTGGGGTGGGAATTGGGGAAGGGGTTAAATGAGAAATGTGTGCATATATGCCCCTTTATCAGCTTGTACCTAACAAAGATGTATGATTACAATGCACCAATTATTATGTAAAAAAATAAATTAAAAAAATAATTTTAATTTATTGATTCTTTTAAATAAAAAAAAAAGCTGCTTTTACAGCAGTTTTGATTTGAGCTTTACAGCACCTGGGGAAAGGTGTTTTACCCAGATGTCATCTTGGGCTCCTCTTCAATCATAGATATTTCTAAGACTGTAAAGTAAAAATTATTCTAGGAAAAAATGTTAAGAATGAGATAGCTAACTTCTTCGCAGAAAGGTGTGTAATAGAAAATATCATTATGCAGCAGAGTACATGTGGCACACAAATCATTTCTAACTAAAATTCCTTATGATTGGGAGCATAGCATAGCTTTTTCCCATGTCTGGATAGAACTGGTGAGTTTGTTTCTTGTGTTATCAAGAGATAAATCCCTGGTTTCCATTCAGAATCAAAGTTCAAACACATCTTCTAATGTCACATGCTCATCCTCCCAATACTACTCTCCTCTCTCCTGTGTGCATAGCTCACCTTGACTTCATTCAGATTGTCTCAAAGTCAATGGCTGCTCTGCACAGTAAGGAAGTAAACTGTGGTTGGGTCACAGGCATTCACTCTTACTAACAGGGAGAGACTAAAAGGGCAGAAGGATTACGCAGCAGTCAGATAAAAAAAAAAGATTTTCAAAATTCCAAAAATATGTGGAAAAAAAGTGAAATGGAATAGGCTGAATTCATTTTGAGGATCACAGTTATCATTCTAAATTATCATTGAAAAATTATTGAACCCAAGGCGTTTTAATGAGCTTTTAATTGTTCATTTGTTTTGAATCACCCTGCAGAAAATCCTCAAAATGACTTCCTTTCCTGCTTTCCCAGGAAATACCTGGGTTGAAGAAAAATCAACTTCATCAATAAACATATGTGTGTATGTGCCAACATAAAGGTAGAAAACCATTACATTCTCTCAAATCTGTACAGAAACAACAAAGTTAGCAGCATACCGGGCCTCCTAGCATTTTGCCTTTCCCACACTGGGGTTCTTTTACTGACAAGAAGCTATGATTTGTGTTATCAAATAATGTCAGCTCCTAATTTGGATGAAGCTGAGATGAATAATACATAGGTCATTTGAAGTCATGCGGTCTACAGTAAATGAAGGATCACAACAAAAAATTCAGCCACTGGCATGCTGAGTGCTTGAGTAAGTCAATCATCCTCCCTCTGCCTCAATTTAAGCAATCTAAAAATGGGATGTGCAGAGAACTAATTACTACTGGTTTCCTATAAATTATTTTCAGATACTGCTAATAAAAATATCAAAATGATAAAGTATTTGTCTATAATGTTCACCTATAATGACCATTGTTTAGTTTACTTTGAAACCAAAATATATTTCTCCTGGTTCTTGGAGCCATTATTGCCCAGTTATTCCTGTTTGATTTCTTTCCTAAATGGCCATTTCTAGTAACTTGCTAGTCATCTCTGATAGGGTATTTTGTACCATTCCCTATCTAGAGAATTAACAAATAGAAGCTGGGGGAGGGGGGTGGAAAGTACTTTCTGCATTATTCTAACACTTGTGCCAAGAAATGGGAAAGCCAAGGAAGGAGGGCATATTACTTCTCTTTTTAAGGGCATATATGAGAAATAATTGGGTGAGTCCCATGATTTTCACTAAAAGATGTCTTCCACCACTGATATGAAATTCTGATCAACTTTTTCAATACATAAAATCATTTACTTTCACACAGAAATCCAAGCACTGGTTAGCACTGGGGCCAGAAATTTTTTAAAAATGACAGAATAATGTAAAAGCATGAGACCAACACAGGTAGTTCATGTAGAAATCCAAATATCAGAGTTTTCTAGATGGGAGATAGAATGGTAATTACCAGACGAAACCAAAAATCTCAAAAGCAATAAAGTCAAAAGCCACTAAGGTCACCTGTAAGAGGAATGACACTAAGAATAGTGCCAGGAATTCTAGTCACATGGACCAGTTATTTCACAAATACACTGAACGTGAAACACAGAAATAGAACTAAAGAATAACTGTACCCAGGCACGGTGGTGCATATCTGCAATCCCGGTACTTGGGAGGCTGAGACAGGAGGATCATAGGTTCAAGGCCAACCTCAGCAACTTAGCAATACTCTCAGCAACTTAGTAAGACTCTGTTTCAAAATAAAAAATAACATAGGTCTGGGGGTATAGCCCAGAAGTGGAATGACTCTGGGCTCAATCTCCAATGCAAAAAATAAATAAATAGAATAAAATAAAATAAAAAGAATAATGTCATCTGTTTTACAAAAATGAATCATCTTTTCCAGGAGGCAACTCAGAACGCATACTTTACCTTTAATCTATGGTAACCAAAATTCCCATATCACATGTCTCATCAAGCAAAATAAACACAATTTTGTACAATTCAACTTTCATATAAAGAAATAGAGCTAAAACTGACAGTATCATGAGACCACCTATATATAAAAGGTGAACCTATACCTGCACGGCCAATCTGTCTTCCTCAGGGAGCTTTGAGAGAACACTGTAGAGGGAGGGGGGAGAAAAAATATTAAAGTTGACATTACTGAAAAGATTTCAGTAGCAAAGTCCTCTTTTAAACCATAAGCAGAAAAACATAGACTGAGCCACAGAAGAAAATCAAGACAAATAACATTTTCACAAACCAAAGTGTACTTGTCTTGGACATTTTTCAAGTGGAAAAAGTCGCATTATATTAAATCAAGTCATTTATTTAAGATTGACATTTTACATTTTGAATGTATACCATCATCATAAACATCAAAGCAAGTATATTTGAGCTTTTCCTTCCTTCATCCTTATATCAATAGGAAATCTGAATAGAAAAAACAACCTGGCCACCAATGGATAAATTATTCTTCTCCATATTTAATATGAAATGTAAAGATTAGAGAGAAAGGAGTTAGGAAGAATATAGAAAATAATAAACAATGTACATCTGTCAAGGGTCTGATCAAGAATTATCAGCAGTTGATCATTAAAGCTGCCACCTATAATTGAATATTACTGAAGTTGTCCAATTTTGAGTACTCTCATCCATAGCAAAAACCCATGGAATGCCAGCTGTCATTGTTTTGGCACAGACGATATTGTTTCTCCTCCTGCCAAGCCCACACATCTCCTTTGCCTTCCCTAGTTATTTTTACCAGCCAAGCAGCCCTCCCCACACCTCTCCCTACTGCATCTGAGGTACAGTTCTTTTGAGAGTTCCTACCCAACTTATTTATGCTTCATGAGAACAAGCTAAACCTTGCTGGATATGAGAAGAATTATCTTTTTTTATTCTAAAAGTAATGTAATGTAAAAGAGATTCTAAGATAGGACTTCCATCCATAGCTATGTGGGACAGACTGGACACCACACAGGGGCACCCAGCTTCTGGGGCTGATATACACGGGGACTTCAAGGTGCAGGCAACCTTCAAAAAGTGTGAGAAGCTGTGACTCTGCTGTGTTCAACGAAGTATAGAATTTAAAACTGCTGCTTCTCTCTTCTCAAATATAATCATAGGTCTCTTCTTTTTAAATAAAAGAGGTATAAATCATTCTTTTATTCTTAAGTTGTGCAGACAATTTCCATAGAATACTATTTCCATATTCTTTCCTGACACGTTATTAAAAGAACTAAAGAGGAGGAAATCTTCAATACCAAAATTCTCTTACCAAAGAGAACATTTCAAAAAGAAATAAAGGTGTTTAGTTAATTTTGTTATTGTGTTTTATTTTTCAGCTGGCATATTCACCAGAGCCTAAGGAGAGTATTTTTAATGTTCAAATTGCATTTTGGAGGTGAACATTTTATTTTGTGAATATTCCTCACTATGACATTATGTGGAGTAGCAATTTTAATTCATCAGGTTGAATAATTTCAGAGTCTGAATAGTTCATATGAGCTAATCTTAAGAAGACAGGAAAATTATTGAATTGTTTGTTGGATTTGTTTTGCCCTTTCTCAATCAAATTCAATATGGATCAATTTTTCAGAGCTGCTGTCATAAATCTGAAAATGTTTATCCAAACAATGACCCCCCCTATTATGTTTAAGAAAAAAAAAAGAGCTAGGTGTGGTGGCACACTCCTGTAATCCTGGTACTTGGGTGGCTGAGACTGGAGGATCACAGATTTAAGGCCAGCCTTAGCAATTCAGTGAGGCCCTCTGCAACTTAATGAGAGCCTGTTTCAAATTAAAAAATAAAATATGGCTAGAGGTGTAGCTTGGAGGTAGAATTCCACTACGTTCAATCCCCAGTACCATCAAAACAAAAAAGATCCATTTAATAACTTCTCAAAAAAATCATTGTACCCTACTAAAAATCCTTAAAGGAATTGAAGGACAAAAGAAAAGGGGAAAAACAAAAACACACTGAAAGGCTAATCAATCTGTCAAAAGAACATTAGAAAACCCTACCTAAATATCGTTTGCTTTGTTGCAAAAAATCAACTGGAGGAGTTCTTAAATTTTAACCTCTGCTCTCTCCTCCACCCACAGACAAAAGAAGGAAGATGGAGAGACAAAAAAAAAGATGAGAGAAGGGCTGCCAGAAATCCTAGTGTGGTAGAAGCAGACTGGTGGGCTTACTCTGACACAGAGCAACAGTCTGGAACCCAAGAGCATCCCCCAAGGGGTAGGCATGGACATCCAACGCCAGCATCTCCACATTAGAGGGTTCTCAGACATATCCCACAGCCCAGGGCTCTCCCCTCATCCAGGACCTTCTGCTGGGCTTCTCTTGCTCCAGCTCTCAGCCCTGTTGGCATGGGCATTGGAAAGCGCAAGCCAAGCTCTCTTCTGCATGTGTCTGTCCACATGGCCCAGAGGAAGACTCTTGAATATTTGAGTCTCACCAAATTACAGAGCACAGCTTGACCAACTGCTGGCTGCTCAACATGCCTTGCCAACAAAGGAAACATAGCAGCCTGACTCCTACTTTCAGAGTTTTCTAGACACAAGGTAAGCAAAGGTCTCGTCTTTTGCAAACAGCTTTCATTTTCTGGATGATTATTTTGAGTCCCCTATCCCAGCCCCACTCACTTGGCTTGAGGAAAAAGAAATGAAGCAACCCCCTTTTTCTTCACTGTGAGTTAAATGGAAAAAATACCTAAATATTAACTATGCCTAAAAATTCCCTTTTAAGACCAATTTGATAAATCTCTAACTCCCCACTCACATAGACTACAGTTGGCTGATGGTCACAGATCTACACAGATACCTGTTAACTCATATTGCTGAGATACATAAGCATAACTCTTCAAACCATGAAGTCCTTTTCCATTGACCTTAGCTTTGAGGCTTAGCCAATGTTCTGAACTATAAGGGGAAATCCTATTCACTTTATGTTATGTGATATTTGAAGTATTTTGTTTATAACATTTGTTTGTGGCTTTGTATTTTAGATTGGTCTAATTGACATTTATTAAAGTAGAATGCCTTGTTTTCTTTCAAATATTAAGAATAGCACAAGATATAAATGTACTGTATTCCCACGGAGAGGCCATAGATTTGAGTCTTTCAGTTTAATGGTTCACTTAAATGTCAATAAGTTCTCTCTTTTCATTAATTTAAACAGCCAGTTGTTGCTAACTTCATTGATTTTTGGTGTCAGGTAAACTAAATCTTCTCAAAATTCCAAATTTTCTTTTAAAATACCAAAAGAGGTAAGATATTATTAAGTCTACTAAATGTATCTCCTAAATGCCATGCTTTCCTTTCAAAATTAAACAAAACTCATGTCAAACAGTGTATGAATGCTCATATCTAGAAAAGTTTATATAGTTTTGGAGGCAAAAAAATAAGAAACACCTCCTTTTGCAGAAAATTTGTGATCTAAGCTGCATAGCTTTTAGCAAGACACTCAATTTATCTATACCTTTCTTATTACTTTCTTTCTTTCTTTTTTAATAATCATGTATCCAGGCACAGTGGCAAATACCCTTAATCCCAGTTCTTGGTTGGGAGGCCAAGACAAGAGGATCACAGTTTCAAGGCCAGCCTCATAAACTTGGCAAAGGCCCTGTTTCAAAATAAAAAGGAGTGAGGGTGTATCTCAGCAACAAAATGCACCTGGGTTCAATCCTACGTACTAAAAAGGAGAGGGGCTGGTGGGTGTAGGTATATAACTTGGAGGTAGAATGCCCCTGAGTTCAATCTATACTACAAAAAAGTAAATAAATAAACAAATGAATAACCATATAGTCTATTCAGTAATAGCTGCATCTTTTAACTGTTACCACTCATCTTCTAACTTGGTGGTATTTTGGTCATTTTTAAAAGACACTCAAAGAAAGAACATAGAAATTTACATCCCCTCCAAAAACCACAGAAGACCTTAAAACAGAAAATATCTTACCATCTATAGAGTGCATGCTCAAGGTTCATAAGAACTTAATATTTTTCAAGGATCCTATATAGATCTCATTTTCTTAAATATACAATTAATGTCAGATGCCCCTCCAAATCCACAGCTAAACCACATTTCCCAGGGTTCCTTACAACTACATGTGGGCATGTGGTCGAGTTCTAGTTAATAGAATGTGAGCAAAAGTGATGTGTGCCTCAGACACTGATCTCATAAAATCCTCTCATATATACTCCTCTGTGTGTCTCCCCCTCTGGCTGGCTATAATACAGAGGATACTCAGAGAAACTTTCATAGCCCTACTGATTGGACAAATGCATGTGCCTTCTCAGAATGTCTTGTTGTCTTTTTTCTTTCCAAAGATATCACACACTGCCTGCATCACGCTGCTACTACTTTTGCTAGTACCCTTGATAAGCGTTCAAAGCTTGCTGAATCCCCAGGTGAATCCCCATGTCTGCATATCTCCCTGGTCCCCTAATGCCACCTCTGCTTTGGGACACTTTCCACTTTCCCATTTGCATGCAATGCCACATTGTCCCTGTAGTGTCTGGCTGTCTGAATGGTGATTGCAGGGTAGACCAGAAAACCTGAAAGTATTGAGGAGTTAGAGCCCCATAGGGCGAAACTTGATTTGTTTCCTGAGAAACAAGAAATAGAAAGAAACAAACCAAGGAAAATAAATAACTCATTCCTCCTTTCTGCCTACCAGGGATGGCTCCAAGGTGTTGTTTCTCACTGCAATCCTTCTAGAGAAATCTTGTACTCCCAGCCCACCCCACAATGTCTCCTGGTGATGGTGCAGCCAGTGGTAATGGGTTTCGTTGTCACTTCTGGCCCTCCTTGCCTTGTCTGTTGAAGATGTCAGAGGCCCTGACAGCCAGTGTGACAACCACACTTGTTCACACAGCGTTTCTGTGTAAACAAATACAAACTTACATTGTGTCTGAGCCACTCAGAAGTTGAGTAGCTATAGCAATTACTTGATACCATGAAAGATATCATATCTAAGTAAGGACTTGATCCCATGATCTCTTGGTGGTTAAAAAACGTACTGCTGGAATTCACATCTCAGTTCTCACTTATTTGCAGCATGACTTTAGGAAGATTATTGAACATTTTTGGTACAGGTTCTTCAACCATAAAATGAAGATTACTAACTGCCGTGGGACTCAGATATAGCTCAGTGGTGGAGTGCTGGCATCCTGCATGAGGCCCTGGATTTAATCCCTAGCAATGCACTTAAAAAACAATGTCTCCTTATATAGAATTGTTAAAAGACTAAATGAAGCCGGACGTGGTGGCGCACGCTTGTAATCCCAGCATTCGGGAGGCTGAGACCGGAGGATCCTGGTTCGCAGCCAGCCTCAGCTACCTAGTGAGGCACTCTGCAACTTAGTGAGACTCGGTTTCAAAATAAAGAATAAAAAATAGGGCTGGGGGTATAGCTCGGAGGTAGAATGCCCCTGAGTTCAATCCCCAGTATCAAAAAAAAAAAAAATTAAATCAAGTAATACATGAAAACATATAGTAAGGAAATGGTCAACAGCTAATAGCTATTATTATTGTTATAATTATTCTAATGTTGATTACAATTATAATTTTTTAATGATTATGTGAAATTTCTATACCACCCTTCAAAAGAGCATGGTGGCTCTGTTGCCTGTGTGTCATGGCTTTTCTTCTTCACATTCCTTCTTCAGTAGTGTCTTGTTCAAAAGAGAGGCACTCACTAAGTCTCACAGTAGAATTATACATTTCATAGGTACACAATGTCAGGTTACTTACTTCAACTTACTATAGTTAACATAGCAATCTGACTTTTATATTTATCTAAAACTTCCCTTCTAATGCTTTACTTTGACCCCTAGTCCTCTACTACTGGAAATTTTCTACATAGAGCAATTTTTATTCTTCATGGAGAAATCCTATATATTTTGATTCTTCAAATCTAACCTGTCTCAAAGGCAAATTTGCTCTCTTCATGGCCGCTCCAACCTTGGCTAAAGAAAAGGCCTCACATTTACAGAAGCCCTCTCTGCTGGGCTCCTTTGCTTCTAGCATGTCTTTCAAATACCCAAATGGAGCCCTCCTTCTCCTAAATCCAGCTGCCTAATGTATTTCCTACTAACTCATACTTAATGTTCTTATTACTCTCTGGTTTGATTTGATTTTGCTTTGCTTTTAGATTCCAGCCTTCTCCTATGGGCTACTTCTATTCCAGAGTGGAGATACTCCAACCCATGTATATTTTAGGAAGAGAATTTCCATCATGGAAGCAAGTACCTCACATTATATATTATTTTCTCATGAGGTAGCTTTTTTTCTTTTTTTTTTAAGTCTAAATGCTTAACAGTAACACAATGGGGAATATATTCATCTTATAACTCAGAATATTTGAAATAGAAAAAAAGTGAATGTAGAAAAAATATTCTGCAAGCTCAAAGATATATCATCTTCAAAGTGCTACAACAATAAGACTGTCACCTCAGTATTATTTATGTATCAGTATTATTTTTTATATCCACAGAAAATATATTTCAATTAGGAAGGCAAACTTAGGACATTTTTAGTTGAAACAAAATATTACCAGCAGGTCTAAACTGTAACACACACACACACACACACACACACACACACATCTTAGGCAGACAGGAAATAATACCAGATGGAAACTGGAATCTTCAAGTAAGAATAAAGAACATAAGAAATCACATATAGATGAATATACGAATATAATTTCCTGTTGATTTGTTTAAAACATAGGATTATTTAAGGCAAAAATTATAGCACTATCTTGTGGGGCTTAAAAAATATGATGTAGTTAGTTGTGGTGATACATACCTATAATCCCAGAACTTGGGAAGTTGAGACAAAAGGATCACAGATTCAAAGCCAGCAGTAATTTAGCCAGATGCTATTTCAAAATAAAAAATAAAATAGGGTTGGTGGTATAGCTCAGAGGTAGAGTACCCTTGGGTTTAATCCCCAGAACCCCCCCAAAAAATATATATATATTATAGAACAACCATTAGAACAAATAATATGAAAAGGCAAAAGAAAAAATGTGATGAAATTCTAAAATTATTCAAACAACCCCCCCCAAAAAAATAAAGGGAAGAAGAAACAAATCAACAAATAAAACAAACAAAAAACCAGAAGGATTAAAAACATATAATAATACAGTAAACCTAAATTTAATCATAAAAATAATTCAATTAAATTCTGATGAATTAAACATTCTAACAAAAGTCAAAGATTTTAAGAATGGATAAAATATGCACTCTAAGATGTATGTTTTTGTTGTATTAAAAATTAAAATTAAAATGTAAAAGTATATACCATGCAAACAGTAGGGATAAGGCCGAAGTACTTATATTATTATCAGACAAAAAAGAGATCAAGCTAGGTGTGGTAGCCCATGCCTATAATCCCAGTACTTGGGAAGTCGAGACAGGAGGATCTCAGGTTCAAGACCAGCCTCAGCAACCTAATGAGACCCTGTTTCAAAAAAAAGAAAATAAAAACGGCGAGAGGTGTAGCGGTGTAGCTCAGAGATGAAATTCCTATGAGTTTAATCCTGAGTACCATACACACACACACACACACACACACACACACACACACACATACATACATACATGAGAGAGAGAGAGAAAATGATTACAAAGGGGAAGAAGGAAAGGAAGTTTCCTGATGATGAAGGTTTTAATACATCAGGAAGATACACTAGTCCTTCAAAGTACATAAAGCAAAAATTGAGAGAAGAACAGAGAAATAGAAATTCTCTCATCTTAGTTGGAGATTTTAATGCCCCTCATAGCAAGTGATAAAACAATTCAACAAAAAAAAAAAATAAGAGAAGTCATAGTTGATCAAAGTAATCCTTATCAAATGATTGGATCTAATTCTAATTGATATTTAAAGAAACAATCACAAATAGGAAAATAAAGCCAGAAGACAATAGTGCATTATTTTTAAAGACCTGAGGGGAAAAAAACAAATATCAGTTTAGAATTTTTACATAGTTGAAATCATCATTGAAGAGTGAGGGTAATAAACCAGGTGTGGTGGCACACACCTGTAATCACAGTACTTGGGAAGCTGAGACAGGAGAATCACAAGTTTGAGGTCAGACTCAGTAATCTAGAGACTCTTGGCAAACTAGAGAGACTCTGTTTCAGAATAAAAAATAAAAAGGCCCGGGGGGTGTATCTCAGAGATAGAATGCTCCTGGGTTGAATCTCTGGTTCCAAAAAATAAATAAGGTGAGGGTAATGAAAAGATATTTTTGAACAAATATGTGTGAGTTTACCATCCACAGATCTGCACTAAAATAATTATTAAAGTATGTGCTTAATCAAAAGAAATATAAGCAGCAGAAGTTGACAAAATGTTAACTTTTTATATTTTTATTGGTGCATTATCATCTCACATCATAATGTAGTCATAGAGATAGTGACATACATGTACACAGCACTTGGTGGGCTTTCCCCTGGTTCCCAACCCTTTTCTCCCTTCCCCATACAGGATATTGATATTGACATTGCTAATCTCATGTAGGTACAGAATGTCAATGGAAGTGATTCCTTCATTGATTCTCCTTCCCCTACCCTCCCCTAGGCCACCGCCTTGGCTCCGCTGGAGATTCTTCTCCATGATCTGAAGTTCCTCTGGTATATTGATTACTCCCTAGCTTCCACTATGACAGAAAACATATGACCCTTCATTTTCTGTGATGGGCTAATATCACATAGCATAATGTTCTACAGGTCTGTCCATTTTCCTTCCTGTGATTGCTGAGTAGAATTCCATTGTGTGTATGTCCCATAATTTAGTAATCCATTCATCTGTTGATGAACACCTAGGTTGGTTCCATAATTTAGCTATTGTAATTGTGCTGCTATAAACATGGCTATGCATGTATTACTATAATATTCTGATTTCAGTCCCCTTATAAAGATACCTAGGAGTGGTATACCTGGATCATATGGTGGATCCATTCCCAATATTCTGTGGAATTTCCACACTGATCTCCATAGCAGCTGTACTAATTTACATTCCCACCAACAGTGTTAAAGAGTTTTTATTTCCCCAAAACTTCACCAGTATTTATTTTTGTTTGGCTTCTTGATCATTGACATTCTGATTGGGGTTAAATGGAATCTCAGTGTAGTTTTGATTTGCATCTCCCTGATTGCTAATGATGTTGAACATTTTTTTCATTTATTTATTGGCCATTTGTGTTTCTTCTTTTGTGAAGTGTATATTTAGTTCAATTACCCATTTCTTGATTGGGTTATTTGTTAAGTCTTTGTATTTTATAAATATTAGTCCTTTATCAGAGGAATAGCTGTCAAAGATCCCCCATTCTGTAGGGTCTCTCTTTTTAGACTCTTGATGGTTTCCTTTGATGAGCAGAAACTTTTTAGTTTAATGCCATCCCATTTATTATTCTTGCTTTAATTTCCTGAGCTTTTGGGGTCTTATTGAGGAAGTGTCTACCTATACCTAAATATTGGAGTGTTGGATCTCTGCCCTTTTCTAGTAACTTTAAAATATCTGGTCTAATTTCCAGGTCTATGATCAATCTTGAGATGACTCTTGCATAGGATAGATAGGGATTTGTTTTCACTTTTCTACAAATGGATAACCAGTTTTCCCAACACCATTTGTTGAAAAGTCTGTCTTTTCTCCAATTTATCTGTTTGTCACCTTTGAAGAAAATCAGTAAGTGTGTGGATTTGTTTCTGTATCTTCTGTTCTATTCCATTGGTTTATGTATCTGTTTTTATGCCAATATCATGCTATTTTTATTACTATAGCTCTAGTATAATTTGGATTCAAGAAGTGTGATGTCTCCTGCATGGTTCTTATTACTAATAATTGCTTTGGCTATTTTGAGTCTTTTCTTTCTCCATATGAAATTTAGAATTGACTTTTCTAGGTCTGTGAAGAATGACATTGATATTTCTATGGGAACTGTATTGACTCTATGGATCACTTTTGGTATAACGGCCATTTTGATAATATTTATTCTGCCTTTCCAAGAGCATAGGAGATCTTTCCATCTTCTAAGATCTTTTTCAATTTCTTTCTTTAGTGTTTTATAATTTCCATCATAGGGGTCTTTTACCCCCTTGGTTAGATTTATTCCTAGGTATTTTATTATTTGAGGTTATTTATGGATTTCTTTTTTCAGCAGATTCATGGTTGAGATATAGAAAAACTACTGATTTTTTTAGATTGATTTTGCACCCCACTACTTTGCTGAATTTTTTATTCAGGTCTAGAAGTCTTTGGTTGAGTTTTTTGGGTCTTCTAAATATAGGATCATGTCATCTGCAAACAGAGATAATTTCAGTTCTTCTTTTCCTATTTGAATTCTTTGATATACTTCTCTTGCCTTATTGCTCTGGCAAGATTCTCCAGTACTATATTTTAAAAGCAATGGTGATAGTTGGCATCCTTGTTTTGTTCCTGATTTTAAAGGAATTCCTGCAGTTTTTTCCCACTCAATATGAAATGTTAACTTTGTGTTAATTATATATTGCCTTATTTTCTGTAGTGTTCTTATCATGAATGGGTTGGGTTTTGTCAAATGCTTTCTCAGCATCTATTGAGATGATTATGTAATTTTTGTCCTTAATTCTATTTATGTGGTGAATGATATTTGCATATGTTGAACCAACCTTGCATCCCTAAAATAAAACCAACTATATCATGGTGTATAATTTTCTTGATATGGTTTTGAATGATAGTCACTAGTATTTTGTAGAATGAACATAGAATGTTTGCATCTATGTATATTGCTTAGTAATTTTCTTTTCTTGAGAGATCTTTATTCGGCTTTAATATTAAGGTGATACTGGCCTCATAAAAGGAATTTGAAAGGATCCCATCTCTTTGGATTTCACAAAATAACTTGTGAAGTATTGGATTTAGTTCTTCTGCTAAGGTTTTGTGGAATTTAGCTGGGAATCTATCTGGACCTGGGCTTCTCTTTGGTGGAAGGTTCTTTATTGCTGTTTCTATCTCTTTGCTTGCTATTGATTAGTTTAGGTTTTCTATATCTTTTTTGTTCAAATTAAGTAGGTTGAGAGATGTGTGCATGTATGCCTTTGCCAGCTTGTACCTAACAAAGATATATAATTACAATGCACCAATAATAAAAAATAGGTAGTTTGTATGTGTTTAGAAATTTGCCGATTTCTTGTTTTCCAGTTTATTATAGTATAAATGCTTAAAATCGTTTCTGATTATCTTCTGGATTTCCCTATTGTCTTTGGTGGCTTCTTCTTTTTCATTACTGATTTTAATAATTTGGGTTGATTCTTTCTTTCTTTTGGTTATGTTGGCTACTTGTTAATCTTTTCAAAGAACCAATTTTTTGTTTTGTATTGTTTTTTTTGTTGTTGTTGTTATTGTTGTTCTCTATTTCATTGATTTCTTTTCTGACTTTAATGATCTCCTGCCTTCTGTGGGCTTTGAGATAAGATTTTTCCTGTTTTTCCAGGTCCTACAGGTGTGTCATAAGGTTGTTTATTTGGTATCTTTTTATTTTTCTTATGTGGGCGACGAGTGATATGTTTCCCCCTTAAAACTGGCTTCAAATGCCATGGATTTTTGTATATTGTGTCTCTATTTTCATTTAATTCTAGGAATATTTTATTTCTCCCTTTATTTCTTCTATGATCCTGTCCTTATTCAAAAGTGTATCATTCAGTCTCCATGTATTTATGTCATTTCTTTTGGATCCAGATCTATGGAATAGCTCTTTCTTTTCTTCTTTCCAGTGTCCATCAGCATCCACTCTCTGAGTAGTAGTGCCCTGATGCCAGCTCTTTCACACTCTTACACATGAGCTCCCAGTGATCCCACACATCAACTCAGAGGTGGAGTGTGACATACACCTAACCAGTCAGTTCATCATGTTACCCTGGGCCATACTGTTTGGTTCAGTGATGGGCACATGACCCAATTAGGGACAATGGGATTCTTCTTGAAATCCCGAGACAAAGGTTCTTGCCCTTTGACTTGAAATTTGACCACAAAAGATTACCAGCTGCCAATGATTCTGAGGAAACAGTCCTTCTGGGGTCAAAATTAATTAATACCATGTGAACATGAGAGATGAAAAAGAGGTCCCAGCTCCAGTGGCATTGATTGAGCCCTTGCATAAAGCTAGATCATGAGTCTACCAGTTAGTTTCATTTTGAATCAGCTCACAGTAAAGAAGAGAAAAGGGAATCCGAGGAATTTTTCTCCATGTCACATACTTAATCCTTAATTTTTTTTGCTCTTGCAAGATCTTGTTATGTAATTTTTTCTCTTTTCTTCACTTATCTGTAAATCACAACTGTCTACTTTATGTTCTGTGAGTTTGTTCTTCTACCCCTTTTCAAATACACTTGTGATTCAGAATTATCCCATGTGTGGGCAGTCCTTTTTTTTTTTTTTTTTTTCAGAAATATGAGCACCCTAAGGAAAAGGATTCTGTCTTATTCATTTTGTATCCAGGGAGCCTACATGGCTAAATTTTTGAAACATAGTGGGTACCTACATAAATTATGGGGATAATGTGGCATTGTGGAGAGAGATATTAAGCAAGCTCATGTAGGTCCAAATCAGCTACTTGTTTACAGTAAAGAACATTTTGGCTTCTCCTCATATGTAAAATAGGCATAACAACACATTGTCCATGACTGGTGTGAGAATTAAATCATGTGTGCAACATATGTATATGATGCCTTGCTCACAGAACATTCTCAATAATTATTAGGTTTTCAACCCCATTCCCAATAAACATTGTATAAGTGGATAAATCATACTAGAGGTAATGTGTGTGATAGAGAACCATACTTACAAGCAAAAAAGAATAGTAAATTTAGGAGATAATGTGAGTGTAAAACCAATAAACTTTTGCATAGGACTTAATAGAGTGAAAAGTACATAAAATTAAATGTAAACTAGAAGTCTGGAGGATACAGGAACACCAATGATGATTTCTATCATGATATGAAACATAAGCAGACCATATCAGCTTGTTTAAAAATCTCTCATCCAAAGTTCTAACAATGTAAATAACTAGCAGTACCAATAGTAAGCTATAATTTAACTGCTGTGAACTTTTCAGTTAGTTGGACTCTAATTCTCTATGAGGGGGCCCCATCAACCATTTCAGTAAGTAATTGCCCAAATTAATAATAAGCATTCAGTTCATCAACCTACAACTTAATATAAAGCATAAGGCAGCAACAAAAAAAGAAACTGCTGAATATCCAAAGTGAGGTAGAAATCACCTTGGTGTTTGGTAGAGACCATACTCTCAGTGATTCTTCAAGGTCTCTGCCCTTCCTATGAAATTTCCACTGAACTCCTATAATGAGGTTTGCTGACTGGAAACACCAAGGCTGGACCTCACTATAGTAAAGTGGAGGGTGAAACGTCCATTTAATGCATAGACATTACAGATCAATGAGTGAGCTATCTTAGCCCAATCTCCTTTCCACTGCTAGAAAAAGTTAAATTTATTTTGACAACGCATTTCCACACAATGTGGGCAGTGCCAACAGAGACCAATGAGATTATTCATAGATTAACTATAGTATTGACCATATTCTAGTCCATCAACACAATCCATGCACACACATTTAGACAAAGAGCACACACTCTGGGTTGTGGACTCCTTGATGAATGGATATTTCTTAGATGGCTGACATTTTTGAAAGTTGACCTTGTAATTTTATAGACCCAAACTCTCTTAATTTTCTTGGATGGAACTCTTTCCAAAATAAAGCATTTATCTGACTCTTTTGTTTAAGAATATTAATTATCCAAGTGTAGCATTATAAGCAATTATTATTAGCCAGATGAATTGGCACATACCTGTAATACCAGCATTTGGGAGGCTGAGACAGGAGGATTGCAAGTTCAAGTCCAGCGCACGATACTTTGCTTCAAAAAAAAAAAAAATTGAAAGTGAAGGGGGTATAGCTCAGAGGTAGAAGTCCCCTGGGTTCAATCCCTGGCATTATGAAAAATAAATAATAATTACTAAAGCCTTAGATACTTGAACATTCTCTAAGTTAATGTTTTTGTTACTAGTAATTTATCTTCACAGCATAATCATAAAGGTACACAAAGATTTACCACAAGAATATCAAACAAGAACAGTTTCCTAAGTGATGATTTTTTATAATGTATACTCAAAGGTCACTAAAGTAGCACAGACAAATAATGAATAAGATGTGCAATATTTTTGTTTTTACAAAATAAAAATGATAATGAATATGTCATACCTTTTAAATGAGAAAATGTAAATGTTACTATAAAAATACTGTGGTATTAAGCCAGGCGTGGTGACTCACGCCTTTAATTTCAGTACTTAGAAGGCTGAGACAAGAGGACCTCAGGTTCGAGGACAGCCTCAGTAAGTAGTGAGACTCTCATCAACCTAGCAAGACCCTGTTTCCAAATAAAAATAAAATAGAACTGGGGATGCAGCTTGAAGGTCAAATGCCCCCTGGGTTCAATCCCCAGTGCCACAAAACAAAACAAAAAACTAAGGTATTCTATGATGCTACAGTGGTACCCTTAGTATCTATTGATGAGCATAGAGCTATTTGCTCATATGTTATAAGCAATGGGGCTGCAAGGTCTTAAGACCAATGAGTCACATCACACACAACTTGTGTCTTTCCATAATGCCACAG
The DNA here is from genome assembly GCA_004027655.1 of Graphiurus murinus. NCBI lineage: Eukaryota > Metazoa > Chordata > Mammalia > Rodentia > Gliridae > Graphiurus > Graphiurus murinus. Next base: position 31,964 of record PVLC010017375.1, read on the forward strand.
GTTTATTCAACACTCAAAGGTTATAGCACTCAGGAACTTATACAGAAATTGTCCAAGTAAAGTTAGGCTAAGTTCTAACTTTGGATGCTGGGTGGCTGCTTTGCCAAAGCCAATGAACAATGAATGAGCATCAAACAATACACTTCACACTAGCAAATCTAACAATTTAGTTCGAATAAATGTACTAAACAGCATATAAATTCTAAGACTTCAAATAATCAGCAAATAATACAATTCAATAAGCAGAGAGTAGAAAATAACAAACCAAGTACAGGAATGAAAGAGGAACTTCAGGAATCAGCCCAGACGCTGAGCTGTCAGAAGCCTAGGTCAGAAGTCTCTGTCAGAAATCACACTGGTCCTCAGCCAGCAGGAAGAGCAGGACAGGAGCAAGTTGCTGGATGGATTGGAATCACACTCATAGGCAGACTCATGGCATAAGGGAAGCTCAGCACACTGCTCATAGGAAGACTGGGGTCCTGTATAGGGTTTTCTGGGGTTTATCCATTGTCTTTTGCAAGCTCATCCAGGCTTATCTAACCTGCCAGACTCCTATCATCATATCCAATTTATTGATGATGTAAGTCCAGCAGAGATGAGAAAGCATTTTATGATCCAATTGTATGTTATCAACTATACCACAGAAGTGCTGAACTGAGTCCTGTGCTGAAGAGATGAGACAGCATTTTATGCTGTTATCAGCCACAGCACAGAAATGCTGGTCTCGGCCCCAGGCTGACATGTCCACCAAGTTTTCAAGCTATATACTGGCATGCCAGGGCAAGTTGTTTATGAGCTTTGTCTGAGCTATATACTGACATGTTAAAACAGATTGTTTATGAGTTCTTAAAAATTGTTTTATATCCCATGCTCTATACACTCATACATACAAAAACATCAGGAATCACTGTGGTCTTTTTAATGTCTTATGCCTGACTCTATTGAAATGTATCCATTTTTTCTCTGGTTGAAAGGCTGTCTGCTCTGTTTTCTCAATATCGATAGTATACCTGTCCTCTTTCGTTTTCATTTCATAGACTCATGAGATTTAATAGAATGTCTGACCAAAACCAATCACCTTCTGAATGTTCTAGTCGCCTGACTGACAATCCTGCCAAGATGCCATTGAGCTGAAACTGGTGCCCATTCACTTATGACAGCTCACTTCTTCTGGCCATCTATTGCTCCTTTCAGTTTTGTGAATTTCTTATCTATATTAAATCAAAATATGCCCCTTTACAATGATCCCTTTTTTTTTGCTAAGAACTACTTTGGCTATCCTGGGCTTTTTGTTTTTCCAGATGAATTTAAGGACTGATTTTTCTATGTCTGTGAGGAGAGTCCTTGGCAATTTCACGGGTATTGCATTGAATTTGTAGATCAGTTTTGGGAGGATGGCCATTTTGATGATATTTATTCTGCCTATCCAAGAGCATGGGAGGTCCTTCCATCTTCTAAGGTCTTCATCAATTTCTTTCTTCACCTTTCTATAATTTTCCTTATAGAAGTCTTTAATCTCCTTGGTTAGGTTTATCCCTAAGTATTTTATTTTTCGGGGTGCTATTGTGAGTGGAATTGCTTTCTGGATTTCTTTTTCGATTGATTTGTGATTGGCATATAAAAAGGCTTCTGATTTTTTAAGATTGATTTTGTATCTGGACACCTTACTGAATTTGTTGATCAGTTCTATAAGTTTTTGGGTTGAGTTTGTTGGGTCTTCTAAATATAGTATCATGTCATCTGCAAAAAGGGATAGTTTTAGTTCTTCTTTCCCTATTTTTACCCCTTTGATTTCCTTCTCTTGCCTTATTGCTCTGGCTAGAGTCTCGAGTACTATATTAAACAGAAGAGGTGATAATGAACATCCTTGTCTTGTTCCTGTCTTTAGTGGGAACTCT